>PVHX01011340.1:0-34292 GCA_004024805.1 Geosciurus inauris | reverse complement strand
AGGAGAGCCTCTCCCTTTTACTCCTCAGTAAAAGGCAGCCCCCGACTCCTGCTTCACTCTGCTCCTCAGTTCCACTCCAGGGAGCCAGACACTGGTGTCTGTTTGCAGTGGACAGTACCAGACTGCAGGCATATGGCACTTGATGAGGGGTGGAGCCATTCACCCCAACTGGGTTCTTAAGAGTCAGACAGAGCTGGGTTCAAATTTCAATTTGGGGACTTTATTTGTATTTATTTTTAATTTTTATTTTGAGACACGGTCTTGCTATATTGCTCAGGCTGGCCTCAAGCTCTGGGGTTCAGGTGATCCTCCTGTCTCAGTCTGGGATAGACTCCTGAGTACAGGGGTCTATAGGTGGGCACAACCATGCCCCATTGGGGACCTTGACTAGTCACAAACCTCTTGAATCTGTGTGTATAAAAGAGATCTATCTGGCAGGATGGTAGCTGGTTTGGAATGGTATACATGCTGCTTGGGTATGCTCCATGAATTTTAACTATAATTTTTAAAGTAATATACCACCTAAAGTTATGTGAATCAAAATTCTGACAAAATGAATTTTTCCAAAGTACTCCTTTGGTTTTGTAATCTGCAGACCCCTAAAATATGAGAGCTGGAAGAAATCTAAGAGTGTTCTAAGAGATCTGCAAAGGGAGAAACCAAGGCCAGAGAGGTTAACTGATTTGTCCAAGGTCACACAGTTTTATCAAACTCAAGAAGAGAACTCAAGGTTACCTAATCATAGTTTAGTACTTTTCCCACAATCTTTTAGTAAAGTTAAATAATCATCCCCTAAATGTATAAGGTTCAGTAATCCCACATTTCCAGAGATTGGATTTGCTTAAAGTGAGGGAAGTGTTATACTTGTATCTAATGCCCCCAAAGAATGCAGTAGGAAGTAGTGTAGGTATCTGCTGGTGAAGCAGGGAAGTGAACGGACACCCCAGCCTCGGATGGGATGGCTGCCTCATGTGGGCTACAGAACTCCTGGCCACCAAGAGGAAGGCTGGCTGGTCCGTCAGGGAACCTAGAAGGCTGAGGCTGGGCTGTGCATATCTGCTCCTAGGGAGCAGGGCTAACGGAAAGGGAGGGCCTAGCCTCTGCCACCTCTTCCAGGACTCTGCCCCAAACATACACTTCCTCAAAGTAAACAGGAGTAGCTCTGTGTCTATTGCCATGCCCTCCTCCCAAGACCCAGCCCTGCCCCCCATTTTACTCTTTAGACTCCCTCAGGCAAAGCTCCTCTATCTCCTTGTTTGTGCTTCTGGAACATCTTGTACTTCCATTAACAATGGTGATGGTGATGGTGATAATTTATTGAGCACCATGCTAAGTGCTTCTCATGTATTATTTCAGTTAATCCTTCCCTATAAGGTGAATATTATTATTCTATTTTATTGTAAGGCAACTGAGGCCTACAGAGGTTAAGGGGGCCCCACGCCACACAGCTAGTGAGTGACAGAACCCTTCTGAACTGGATGCTACAGCTTGCTGGTTTCCTCCTAGAGAGCAGGGAATGAGTCTCAGATATGTCAGGATGCCTGGCATGGAGTCAACAGTTGTTCATGGGGGATGGGAACCTCCATAGCTTGGCCAGGCATGGGGAGAATACTGGAGTCCCCTCCTGTCCCACTGGTTGTGCCCCCACCTGCAGCCTCTTCTACTCACTTGAGGGAAAGAGAGAAGTCATTCTTGCTGGTTTCACTGTTGCGCACCAGATAGCTGGCCTCTTTGCACAGCCGGAGCAGGTTCTCGGCGTCTGTTCGGCTGATGGCCCCGTGGTACCAGCTGAGGATGAGAGAGAGGAAGGGGGCATCCCTGCTGGGTCCCTCGCTGTCCAGGCCCACCCATTGTGGGTGTCCCCTGTGGGGAAGCCAGTGCCAGGAAGGGAGGAGAGGCGAGGGATTCCCCAGCTGGACACAGACACTCACACCTGGTTTTCCAGAGGCAGTCCTGGATCTGTCCACTCCCCCAGGGGGCTGCTGGGCTCTGGGCCTAGAGGCTTGGCTGACTTGGGGTTCCCTGCAGAGAGTCGGGGAGGTAGCCGCCCTTTCTCCTCCCGGCCAGGTGACAGGCAGCTCTTCTCCGATCCTTCAAATTGGGCTGTAGGGAACACAGGTGTCATGGTCTCTGAAGACCCTAGAGGTAGTGCCCTACTGAATAGCCACTACCCTGCCCCATTTCCTCCAGCCCCTTAAGGGGCCAAATCTATGTTCTGGAAGGGTGGTACACATTCAACAGTCCTGACCAGTTTTAGGGACATCGTCCTGGGCCCATCCTGGGTGGGTGGGGGGAGGGTGTAGCCTACAGTGCCACATGGGGAGGCCATAGAGGGGAGGAACACCAGAAACCACTCAGCTTCTCCCTCAGGAGCTGCTGACTGCCTTCCCCTCTTCCATCCCCCTCAGGGTGGCTTCAGCGCTGATAATATTGTTTCTTTCTTCTCCTCAGAGTTCATTACCGTTCTCCAAATCACCCTGCCAAGCCATTCTGTAGAAATGACTTATCGATCTGAGAACAATTATCCGATTCCCCTTGGTGCCATCCTGACAGGCTAATCCTGCCCAAAGCCTCCAGACAGCCTGCCCTCCCCATCCCAAGGTCGCTGCCCACTGGCTCCCCTCCCCCACCCATGGAAACCCAGGGAGGTGACTCTGCCTGTCCCAGATCAGGGCAGTTTGACAGCTGAGCCTGCACAAGAGAGGGCCACCCCAGTGGGTTACATGGCCACAGGAACACATGCACCTGCATTTACAAAAGACCTACAACTCTCAGACACAAGGGTACAAACAAGTGCTCGTGCCTGTGTGCACACACATATGTCCATACTCACTCTTGGGTGCCCATTCAGGGCAAAATGAAACACAGAAGATGAATTCAGTGCCTTCTTTCCCCATACTGAGGCTCTTTCTCCTTGTAGCATTTTCAAGCCTTTACTGTCCCTCAGTCACCAAATACGAGGATCAGATCCTCTGCTTTATTCAGTTAGAGCTTCCTGTGCCAGCACCTTCCCCATGCCTCTGAAGAGTCTGCACAGACAGGCGAAGCTCTAACCAAAGAAGCCGACTAAAAACAGTGGATTTTTGTGGCACAGTTGGGAACATATTAGAAAGGGGTCCCCCAAAGGAGACACTTCGCCACAGATCCCTGAGGGAGGAGGGGAGGAATGTGTAATTTCTCTCTTCCTTCTCCCTCCAGGGCAAGAGAGATTCTTCTTGGGTTCTCCACACTGCCCCACGTCTCAGCTCTTCCAGCCCAAACCCACAGGGTCTCAGAGATGAGGACATGTCACCCTAGCCAGAAGCCCCCACAGAACCCACCGCTGCTGTCCTCCAGGCTGGGCTCAGGGTGGGGTGAGGCTGGACCGGAGATGTCCCTGTCCCCATCAGGCAGGGAGGGGCTGCTGTCCAGCTGTCCCACAGGCGGAGGCCAAGGTAGGTCTTTGATGACCTTTATGTCAACTGGAGCCAGTAGCAGAAGGAAGAAGAGAGACAGACAGTGACAGAGACAGAAAGAGGCAGAGGTTGAGACCAAAACCTAGAGCTAGGATATAGGACAGCCTAGAAAGGAGAAGGGGGAGAGCAGAAGCAAGGGTGGCTTCTGGGGACTCACTCAGGGGCTGGACAGAACCACCACTGACCATACACTAGGGCTGGCCTGGTCAAAGCCTGGGAGGCTTGGGTGGCAAGCAGCAGGACAGAGTCTTTCTTTGCCAGCTCCATGGGTCCCATTCATTTTACCTATCATAAGCCCCCAAACCCCAAAGGTACCAGAAAAGGGGAAAAAAAGTGGGATTAGGAGCTACCCACCCTCCGGCACTACACCCTGGTCCCACAGCCTCCTGGCATTCCCAGCCTTGCTTCCCCTTCTTCTCTTACTCCCAGCCTGAGAATTCTTGGGCAGTGAGAATGTGACAGCTTAGCCTCAGATTGTCAGAAGCACTCAGACTTGGGGGTAAATGGTTTTTTTGAATTTAATGCCCCTCCCAATCCCAAGAAAAGTGACGCCACCTTCAGCTGCAGGACTGCTAACGAGGTTTCCTAATGACCAGCATAGATTTTCCCATTAAGCAATCCAAACAGTATTGATTCTCCAAGGAGACTTCTAAAGATAAATGGCCCATCTTCAATGGTGTGTGCTTTACAGGAAGCAAATTAGAAAACTGAGGTTTCCCAGTCTGGCTGCCAGGGTGGGGAGGGCTCAGTCCAGCTCCAGGATGAGCCTCTTGTCCAGGGAGGGGTGAGGGGACATGGGAACTTGAATGAAGTCTAATGACATTTAAACACTCAAGGATTCATGAATGAAAGCCCTTTCCCTACTCCTGGATCTTGCTCTCCCTTACCCCCCCCCTCCCCCGCCTGCAAACCTGCACTTTTCCATGGTGGACTCAGGCTGGGAACAGACAGTGGTGTGGTTAGGACAAGAGAAACCTGATCTTCATTCAGCAGTCCGGGGATTTCTCAGAGCCTGGCTGTGCAGCTCAGAAATCCCCCTGGGGCTGGGCCTCCCACTGGGAGATACAGTCCTAGAATTCAGGTTACACCCACAGCTATTTTCATTGTTTGAAGTATTAAATGCCCTCTTTTGTTAAATGTATTTAACATACACCACAAGCTTCGGAATTTTGTGTTGAAATTTCTTTATTTTTAAGTATATCCAGCCCCTAAAAGATGGAAGTGGCCTTGGCCTCTGAAAGATGGTGATGCAGGGAGATGCCTTCATCCTTTCCCCATTCCATTCCCTGGCCCTGTGCTCAATGTGTGTCTACACTGCCCAAGTCCTCATTACCTTTGGTAGAGAACTTAACTCTTCCCTGAAGACCCACTCCTTTGGACCTCCCTGGGTTTCTGGGATCTACTCCTTTCATTCTCCTGCGCCTGAGAAGCTGCTCTGAAACCCCAGTAGATCTGCCTTCCCATCAAGACTCACCTGCAAAGGCTTTGGAGATCCGCTCCTTCTTCCACTCCCAGGGCTGGTCATACTCCTCTGGGGGCCTTTCATCATCCTCAGGCAGGCGGGACTCCCGGGGCCAAGTGGCTCCCTCACCCTCTGGGGTGGCCCCCTCCTCCTCTGGCTCATAGGGAGTGTCATACAGAGGCAGGGGCTGAGCTGCTGTCTCCTTGGAGCCCCGGATTTCTGCCACAGTAAGAAAGAGGAGAGAGATGCAAGCTCAGCCTGGTGCTGGGCACCTCCTCCAGCAATGCTCCTCACCATAAGCCAGGTCTTCAAAAGAGATGCCCTGGATTTGGGAGAACTCAGGAGTCACACATCCTGAGTCCGTCACCCTCAAAACACTTCTGGAATGCATGAGGCCTTGGGCTCAAACCCTAGCACCAAGAGAAAAAAGAGGGGGAACCCCCAAACCAAACAGTTCCAGAGTTCTACAAGCATGGGGTCCAAGAGAGGCAGAGGACACAGGCACCGGACTGAAAGACAAAAAGGATCCCATGAAAGCCAGCAAGACTGGGCAGATGAAAGACATGTTTAGGAAACTGAGTCATGGTCCTCCTCTACCGCACCTTCTTTTCATTGCCCAGCTCCATTCATTTCCTCCTGTCCCAAGTGACAGCATTTCACAAAAATCAGGAAGTGAGCCAGGCGCAGTGGCTCAAGCCTGTAATCCCAGCACTTAGGGAGGCTGAGACAGGAGAATCGCGAGTTCAAAGCCAGCCTCAGCAATGGCGAGGCGCTAAGCAACTCAGTGAGACCCTGTCTCTACATAAAACACAAAATAGGGCTGGAGATGTGGCTCAGTGGTCAAGTACCCCTGAGTTCAATCCCCAGTACCAAAAAAAAAAAAATCAGTCCTTCTTTGTTAGACAGTGCTAACCACCCCCACTGTGAAACTGTCCTCTTTGACAAATCGATTTCATGGACTGTCTTTTCTCTGATCGGTCCCATTTGGACTCTTCCTGGATCCTCTCTTGGCCTCTGTTTCCAAGGTCAAGTCTTACTCATTTCTTCCTACCCTACCTTTTGAGCTACTTGTCTCATGGTACCCACTGCGTCTATATTCTAGTCACATTCCTATGGCCAGAAAGATGTTTCACTTTGACATCATATCATTTCAAACACACTACTTTCCCTCAAACCAGTGATTCTCTTTTCAGGATCACTGACCCCACTGAAAACCTGATTTTAAAAGCTACAAAGCTACTATCAAAAATATGTATATAGCCAGGTGTGGTGGTGCACGCCTGTAATCCCAGAGGCTTTGGAGGCTGAGGCAGGAGGATCCGGAGTTCAAAGACAGCCTCAGCAACCGTGAGGTACAAAGTAACTCAGTGAGAACCTGTCTCTAAATAAAATACAAAATACAGCTGGGGATGTGGCTCAGTGGTTGAGTGCTCCTGAGCTCAATCCCGGTACCCACCCAAAAAAATATATATAATTATAGGGCATTCATGGTCCATACCACTCTGACCTCAACAAGGTAGCCACCTTCTTATTTTCTCCATTTCTGTCCACTATACTCTTTTCCTTGAACCTGACCTTGCTTCATTATCTAAATCCCATTACTTCATTGCCAATACCTGATGACTTTCATCCTCATCTTTCCATATCTAGATTGTTGCCAAGGTGAAGCTCCACTTCACAGGCTTGTGTTGTCAGGGTTCCTGGGAACAATATTCCTGGGACTATTGCCTCTGCCTCCTCACCTACTTTTCCAGAGGAAGAGCAGTTTGATTGGCTAGCAAATGCTCATTCTCTTACTCAGATCTGCCTTCTGCTTTCTCTTCCCTGCAGTGACTGGCCTGCCCCCATGTAGAGGCCTATGACAGTCCTGTGTTGCCCAAGCTTGAGTGGGCAAGTTTAATTCTGTGGCAAAGTATTAAGGAGCCCATTGTGATGATGTAGCTAGGTAATGTTCTCCAATCAACTTTATCAGTAATAGACATTTTAATCTCCATTTGTTTCTTTAATCTTATTCCTCAGTTATTCCCAAGCCCAGGAAAGGAAGAAAGACATCTTAAATTATTAGCTCCTTAAAACTCCAACAATTTCCACAACAGTCTAACTCAACTTTCTGATGTCCAGTTCTTCCAGTCTATTTTGCACACGAAGGCCTCAGTAATCCGACTCCACCTCCACTTTTTGGAATTTATGAGTGCTCTATCACTGAGCTATATCCCCAGTCCTTTTCAAAATTTTATTTTTTAGGGATGGGGTTGTGGCTCAGCAGTAGAGCGCTTGCCTAGCATATGTGAGGGCCTAGGTTCAATTATTAGTACCACATATAAATAAATAAATGAAATAAAGGTCCATCAACAAATAAAAGTAGTTTAAAAATTTATTTTTTAGTTTTCATTTTGAGATAGGACTGGCCTCAAATTTGTAATCCTCTTGCCTCATCCTCCTGAGGTGCTGGAGTTATAGGCATACACAATTGCATCCTGGTTTGTCTCATTTTTTTCTTGCTCAAGAATTCATAATGACTCTATTCCCCCTTATGAACCAGATCCAAGTGCTTCATTCCAACCTTTGAAGTACTTCACTGTCCCTTTGGTTTCTCATCTTAGCTCCCAGTATGCCCAAGGACTAACAGTATTTTCCCCTAAACCAATATTCCTCTCACCCTGGCTTGGGTCTCAGTTTAGACTGACCCACTCCTGTCTTTCTCTGTGATCACCCCCATTTGGACTCCTCCAGATCTTATCTTGGCCTCTGTTCCCCAAAGCCAGGTCTTGTTCATTTTCTCCACCCTAACTCTTTGCCCAGCCTCATGGGCACCTATGCTATATTTCTAGTCAAGTTTCCAATGCCATAAAGATGTTCACTTTGGTATAATATTTTTCAAACTCATCACCCTTCTCAAAACTAGTGATTCTCTTTTTCAAGTCCTTTTAGATTCCTTTTCTGGATCCCTGACATCCCACCACTATCTTGCCCTTCCTACCTCAAATGCTTCTATCTGACCTTTGGTTACATGGCCTCCTCTATTGTCTCAGGCTTCACAAGTCACAGCTCTTCCTCCAAAAAGACTACCTTGAAGGCAGTGGCCATCCCCCTACAGACCTGGTAAAGGCTTTCTCCATATTTTCTAGAGACCAAGGAGTCAGTCCTTAGACTTGATTTGTGGGTCCCAGAGCCTGTCTCACAGAGCCCAGGCTTCAGGGAGCACCTCCCCTTTCCCTCTGTTACCTACCAGCCATCATCTTTTGGGCTTCATAGGGCTCCATATATCCATCATTTTCAGGGACCTTTTCTGGGGCTACTGAAGGTCCTGCTGAACCTTCACCACTTTCTTGAACATCAAATGGGTCCGCATAGTCTTCTAGGATTGCCAACTGTGGGAGGAGTGCAAAGACAGGGCTTCAGACAACGGAGATAGGTCTTTTTCTCCCCAGATTCCATCCACTGATGGAGTCCTGGATAGGCTGCCTCAAACCCAAAGCCCCAGCTACCTAAGGGAAGTCTCTAAGCTTAGAAAGGGACCAGCTATGGCTCTTCCTTTGCAGGGTCCCCAGCTAGGCTGCCATAGTGATACATCTTTCTTTTCTGCTGATTTTGTGCCTCTGGGCCATGTCCTAGCCTAAATGGCCAGAATGAGATTATTGTGCCATGCCTTAGGGTCCAAGCTGGACAAGAACCTATACCAAGTGGTTCAACAGAGAGAATTAATTCAGAGAACTGGTTACAATGGTATTGGAAGAGTTTAAAAAGCAAGCAGGGAATGGTGAGGCAACTCAGATTAGCATGGTCCATGTCCACCACTGCGCTTCCAGATGCTGAACAACTATAAACAGATGCTGACCCTCAAGGAAAGAAAGCTGAATACTCACTTTGCCACAGTTCTGTAGATTAATCCTCACAATGTCCCTGTCATCTGGGTATCATTATCATTATCACTGGAGGCCCAGGGCAGTTAGGGAGCAACATGCCCAAGACCATTCTGCATAGGTGGGGGAACCAGGATTGGAACTATGCCCTTTGTGCAAAGGGCCACCAATCTGCCATCAGTGGGCATCTCAGCTGACTGGGAAACAGATGGCTTGGGGAAGCCCTGAGGCTCTGCTGAAATTCTCTTGGCTCCCGGAGGACAGGGACAAGAAAGGTCTCACCTTAGCCTTCTACTTCCCATGCTGCCCTTCTATCCCATACAAGTGGTTCATGGCCACATCTCTGACCCCATATCCAGTCAAGGCAGACCAAACCGCAAGCCACAGACGCTGCTTAGGTGCTCAAGGTGTCCGAGATGCTCAAGTAGGGCATAGCTGAAGACAAGAGAGTCTTTCTCCAAACTAGGTATGGGCTTTTCCTGGTGGGCCAGCAGCAGTAGAGACAGCCTAGCCCACCCAGGGCTGTTAGCACCCTAAGAGTACCACAGCATTGGGTTACACAGGTGGCTCTAGGGCCTGTGCTATGAGGAAGGGTCATTCCTACCTTTCCCCAAACCACAGTGTA
Organism: Geosciurus inauris; assembly: GCA_004024805.1. Taxonomy (NCBI): domain Eukaryota; kingdom Metazoa; phylum Chordata; class Mammalia; order Rodentia; family Sciuridae; genus Geosciurus; species Geosciurus inauris. Next base: position 24,887 of record PVHX01011340.1, on the reverse strand, counting down.
GACTTTAGTTCTGAGCTGGATCAGGGCTGTGGGAGCTAGCTGAGCTGGGAGTCCTCTGGGTGATCACCCTGGCCTGGGTGAGAGGATACAGGATTGGGGACCACTAGCAAGGCAGAAACAGAGAAAGGAAACTCCCAGAGACCTCTCCAGCATGTTCCTTCAACACCTGATGGCCCCTCTAAAGGATTCTGAGGTTCCCAAAGGCTGTTCCCATGTCACCCCTCAGGTCTTCCACTCCCACCTTGTTCCAGTTAAACTCCTGTCACCTTCCTTGCACCTCTGCCTGCTTCTGAAATGATCTCATCTCACACCGTGCCCCTGCGGTCACCACCACCAGATCATCCACTAGCCTGGAGCTCTTTGTCATTTTTATCTCTCCAGTCCCAATAAGACCCTGGCATACAGTAAGCACTAGGAAAAGTATCTCTACTCCATCATCTCCTATCTTCCCTTGGAGCTCTTCACCCCTAGTCCTCTTCTCTCCAGAAAGCAGAGACAAGAAATCCACTCGCCTGTCACCTGCACCCTGTTGCTTGCTTCCCAGGCCAATGACACCCACAACCCCTCCCCTGACGAAGGGTGCTCTAGAGTCAGCCCACTGTTGGTGATTCTGCTAGTCAGCACCCAGGCTCACACTCATTTGTAGCAGCTACTCAACAGTGTCTGAATCATCTGGCAGGTTATCCTTAAACCTTACAACAGCTCTCTTGCTTTAAGAAAATACAAAGTTAAAAGAGATTTAAGATTCCACTTTCCTCTATGGTTTCTCTCTACCAACCCTGGATCACTGTTCCCTGAAAGCTCTGCTCTTTTCCACCCCAATGACCCTCCTTCTGCTTAGATCTCTTTCCTGTTCCTTCTGATCTGGCCAACCCTTACTCATTATTTTCTTTAGAAAACTCTTCCATGCTCACCTAGGCCTGCCTGTGAGGTGCCTCCTGCTGGGCTATTGTCACACTGTGGTAAAATGTTTGTTTTATTAGATGTCTTCCTGAAGACTGTGGGCTCCCTGAGGGCAGGGCCCAAGTTTATTGCTAAATACCCAGTGCCTGAAAACTCTCAGTAATTATCTGTTACATCAGTTCACATAAAACAGGAAGAAGGGACAATGAAACACTTTTCTTTGTTCATTCAGAAGAGAGAGGAAGCATAAAGCTGGGTGGGGTCATAAAGGACGACTGAGTCTTTCCAAGTGAAACTGCACCCTTGGTGAGCAGAGGATCCTAGTGCAAGCCCCTCCTACTCCACCACTCCACAGAGCCCCTTTACCCATCCCTCACCACACATGGTCAGACCTGTAGCAGCCAGTTTTCCACTAGAGACCTGGGATACTGCAGGGAGCTGAGACCCCTCCCAGGCTGGTGTGGTCCTCCCCAGTGCTAGGCCACAGTGCCTGTGGGCAACCAGGTGGCAACTCAATGGCTCCTCTGTTCCAATCCTGGCTCCACACCCTGCTCCAGGAAGCCCTGGCGCCCCCGTCTTGGGCTGGAGTGCCCAGAAGAGCCACCCACAGGGCTCAGAATGGGAGCAGCAGCAGAGATACCAGCTGGGAAGGTTGGCAGGATGGGGCACCCACAAGGGCACCAAGGAACCCAGTCAGAGCCCAGGCTACTTCCATAGTGTTTCTAGGTCTGTGAGGGTAAACTGCTCAGTGGGGAAACCTGCCTCCTAGACTTCTGACACTTCTGACCTACCACAATTTGTTAGTTTGTGGCCCCTGGGCTCCCTCTGATGTTCCTACTGCTGTATCTTACATCTAACCCACCCAGGGTCCTTCACACAGAGTACATTCAAGAAATAGTTACTGGCTGCCTAGAGGGCCTCCTTCTTCCCAGGTTCCATCCTCTGGAGTGACACCAACTTCCAGATCCCCATTCACTCTGACCTCTGACTGACCAGTAATGGCTGCAGCATTAGGCTCTCAGGAGAATTGGATCAAAGCCTCTGGCTCAAGGGCAGAAGGGAGGAACAGTCAGCCAAGGATCTTTAGGAAAGGCACACAACACCAGGACTGATATTTAGGCATATCCTCTGGTATAGCCAGAATGTTCTTCAAATGTTAAAAATATTTTCAAACTACTGGGTAAAGCAGCTCCTACCCAGAGGGTCCCATGTTCCCTTCCCTCTGCACCCAGCAGGCTGTCTCCAGGACCCTGCTACTCTTCTGTTCAAATGGGCAGTGCCCTTTCCAGAGCAGCTGTCTACTTTGTCTTTCCTGCCCACGCCTCTCCTGAGGTAGCCAACAGGCCCACCATCTGGTTCTGTCTTCCACTCTGCAACTGGGATGGGAACACTGGGAACATGTCCCTATCCATGGGGCTCCAAGGGGATACAAGTCCAAGTCCAGGGCAGAGCAAGGAGCATATGTTTCAGGATGCTGGCTCTGCACAGTCCCCAAACTACCCACACTGTATTTCTTTCACTTCTTTAGTTTACATTTAATGTCTGGAAACCTATCTTTTTCAGCTGTTGAATGAGCATGGCAATCCTACCTATATCAAAGGGTAGGGAAGAGGGAAATAAATTTGTAACGGGCTAAATAGTCCACGGGCTGGCTTGAGGTGAGTGTTCCACAAGTGTTAGCTCTGATGATAATCTTTTACATTCAGGTATTAAGGCCTCACAGTTTAGGCACTTGTCCAGGGTACACAGTTTGTCCGCAGCAGAGACAAGACTGCAACCCAGGTCTCCTGATTCTCAGTGCCTTGTCACGGATTTTTCCAAAACGCTGAAAAACGCAGCATCTTCTCTTTTCTACTTATAGATTTAAATTTTAATTTAAAATGTAGGGGCTGAGGATATTGCTCAGTAGTAAAATATTTGCCTAATATTGCAAGGCCTCAGGTTCAATCCCCAGCACAGGAAAAAACAAAAAACAAAAAACAAAAACCCAAAACTTTACCTCAGAGAAGTTCTGCAACAAAGAAATCAATCTAATTTTTGTTTCACTTAATATTTCCCCTAAGTATTTAACTATGGAAACCCTTCCTTACTGAAAACCTATGAACCAATCAGTTTGATTACTTTTCCCAAGATCAAACTTTTCGTAGCTGATATTCGTACATCTTGGAATGCCCTTTTCTATTTTATCCCTCTGGGAAACTCCTTCAATGTGAAAGAGATTTGTTACCTTCCTTTTCTAAGAGCAATGCCATGCTTACAAAACATTTAAACATCATAGATGTGACTGATGCCACCAACCCTTTTAAGACCCTTGGGACCATCTCAGGATTGGATTGTGACCATTTTAGGATTGGTAATCTCTAGGATTCAGGATTTGGTGAATTCATCACAGAAAATGTTCCTCATTGCTTCTGTAAGGATCCTCCTCCCCTTGCTCATTAGCAAATGCTTCATGAACACCTTTTCTATGGGGTACCTGGTGGTTAGGACTGAGGGCCTAGGCATAGTGCTCCATCTGGAGTCAGTCCACTGGGCTGTGAAGCTTGGTTTTCTACCTGCTAGCTGAGAAATCATGCATTCAAATTCCTGTGCTGCAGTTCCTCTATATATAACCCAGGGATAGCAACAGAATCTTCCTTATGGGGTTGCTTAACCACTAAGCCATATCCCCAGCCCTTTTTTGAGACAGGGTCTTGCTAAGTTGCTTATAGCTTCAATAAACTGCTGAGGTTAGCTTTGAACTTGTGATCCTCCTGCCTCAGCCTCCCAAGCTGCTGGGATTATAGGTGGGCCATTGTGCCTGGCCTTTCAGGGTTGTTGTAAGGATCAATCGGTTTAATACATATCAGCTGCTACAAAATGGTACGGCACAAGGGAAGTGCTCAGTAAATGTCAGCTACTATATCATTAAAGAGTAAAAGACCATATTTAGGGGTCCTCTAGGAGCTCATACAGACACCAAGAGATTGAAATGCCTCAAGGTGCTCTGGGGGAACCCACAAGCCCACAGCATGCAGGGTTTAGGCCCCACCTTTGCTTTCACACAATATTTTGCTGGTTCTAGGGTGAGGGCAACTGGAGTATGCAGTAGGTACCCCTCCAAGTCATGGACCCCAGTCAGAGCCTGCTCAGCCCAGCCAGCAATGGTCATCCATGGTCCTCAGGGTCTCAGCTTTTCCTAGCTCCCAATAGGCAGAATGCCAGGGCTGAGGCATAACTGAGTCACTTATTAGCCAAGCAAACCAGTCCAGATGTCTTCCAGACAGAATGAATGCCAAAATGTGATATGGCAGTATTGGGTAGAGTGGAAGGGCAGACCCAATCCCTCCATAGTCCACAGGTCTCAGCCATCCTTGAAGCATCAATGGTAGCAGAGATGGCCAGCCCAGGCTACAGAGGGCTGTCTAACCAGTCCTCAAAGGTCCCTCTACCTGGACTCCTACCACTTCTTCCCTCTTCTGAAAACTTTCCTCCTCCCTCTATTTCTATCAGACAGTGTATGCAAGATAAACAGATCAGACATCTAGACTATGTGGAGGCCATAAGAAGGCAAATGAAAGCAAACAAACTACAAAAAGGCAAGGACCAGGTCTTCTAAGTCCCTTTAAGTACCTAGGCCAGTGTCACCTAATGACAAAGTATACCCAATGAACACTGGCTAAGGGATGATTCTACACTGGTGGCCTCTAACCTCCCTCCTAACCTCTGGGCAGGACTTCAGACACTCGGACTGCCTCCCTCATTTTTCTCTTCCAACCTGTCTGCTCACTCCTTTCCAAACTGGGGCCTAGAGGATCCGAGTCCATGTGGATATCATCTACAAGGTATATCTGTTTTTAGAAGTTCTTAAGACTGTATTTGGGGGGCTATAAACTCCTGATCTGAGAGCTGTAAGCCTTTCCCCAGAAAAATGGGAAATACTTACACAGTTTCTGAATCTTAGGACCTCCACTATGAGCTAAGAATAAGAGCCCTTGTTTTAATGTAGGGTGCATGACCATCTTATTGCTATGATACTTCCTGCCCCCCAATATATACATCTTTACATGACAGAGGCAAAGGACACAATGTACAGATGGTTATAGGCAGCTCAGAGCTTTACAGATTTCCATATCCATCCTCTTTCCTAATTAGACCAGGTTTTTCCTACTGATGTTCAGAGAAAAGTGAGCAAATCAAAGGAAGGCCCAGCTCTCTGGCCCTTCTTCCAGAGCACCTCCTGGAGGCAGGACAAGGGCCCAGCACCAGAGCGAGAGTACTTCCTATGGCCAGATGGTGTGCCCTGCCTGCCCCTTGCAGGGTGCTGCTCCTGCTGCTCCCACACCTGTCTTGCCAGGCTTGCCCAGATGGTCACCCTTGCACACCTGCCAACTACAGCAGTGGATTTCAGGGTGGACTGGGAGCCATAACCCTGCATGGGAAGAAGGCTAATGGTCCTGAGCCCCCTGGGTTTCTCAGGGTCCTGTCCAGGTCCCCATTCTCTCCTGTCCCCACATGCACAAGGCTCCTTTACCTTCAGTCTCATCACCTCATGACCAACCCCTCTCAGAGTGTTGGTCTCTCCCATCCTCCAGCAGTAACATGTGTCACTTAGTAGGCCCAAGGGGTGCTTAGACAGCTGGGTTTAGTGTAAGAGCTCAAGAACCTTGTTTCAGATCTTCCTGGGGAAAGACTCTGGAATCCTCCAAACTCTACTCCTTAAAGTGGTGGAAATCCCTAGGGCAGGGCCCACTGAGGCAGTGTCCTTGCCCTTGGGACAGTTCAAATGGCATCCTGGGTCCTTCTCATCACACCCACTAAAGAAACAACAGATTGTGTGGCTCCTGGGAGAGCCTGCTGGATTTCATTCCTGTCCCTATGGCTGACAAAGTAGTCAGACATCTCTTGGCCCCCCAGGTCTGAAGAGCCCACAGATCACAGAGCTGACCCAAGCACAGGCATGAAGAAATCATGGGTCTGTCTGCATGGCTGAGTGGGTGCAGCCCCTTACTTAGGGATCTTTGAGAAAATGTGCAAGGGTTGCTACTAGAGAGTCCCAGACCCTCAGGCCACCCTGGTTGTGTAGAGTCACCATTCAGGACATATTTATGCACCCCTCTTTATGCCAAGCATTGTGTCAGACTCTTGGAAGATACAGATATTAGGAGAACACAGTCCTTGTCCTGGAGGAACCACAGCTTGGTGGGCAGCCTGTTAGGCCATTCTAGGCCACTGCAGAGAGGAGAAGGGCCAAGGACAGCTTAGGCTCACATGCCAACAGGCAGTGGTCAGAGAGGAAAGACTAACTGATCTGTGGTAAAAACAAGGCCTAGTACTCCAGTCTGCCTCACTGCCACCATCACATCACACAACGGCAGGGACAATTAGGAAGGAAACAGCACAGCCTGGGAAAAGTGCCCTTGAATCTTCCTCTGCAGACTTAGGATCCTGGCCCACGATTGGCAGCCATGCCCCATGGCAGGAACTACAGAAAAAATTATTCACATTCCTGAGGCTTCTGTTCTGACCCTGACACATCTCTCTCATCCAGGAAATCAGGCAGAAAGGCGCTTTCTTGGCTGAAAACCTCAGTCCTGAAGCCAGTGGATTTAGATAACAACTTTTCTCTCCAATCAAATAAAAATAAAAACGTTCTTCTCTCCTGAAAAAAGGGGAATAAGCCCCAGAACTGAGTTCCTAAGGCTGAACAAAGAAGGCCAATAGGGCCAGGGTGGCTCACAGTCATCATCCTAGGCTTTAGAGCTACAGAGATCTGGGCATGGCTTTCAACTGTTCCTCTGCCAGGGAGGGCTAAGGCCAACAGTGATTGGGTAGAAGGGCTCTAAGGCTCTGTAGATGTCCTGGGGAATAGTGACTGCCCTGCTCTCCTTGCTCCCCCAGTGCCTGCAGATCCACAAAACTGCTCTAGTCTCTCTTAGAATGGACTTGGATAGAAGGGGGGCAAGAGGAGAGAAAGCATGGACTCAGCTACTTGGCCCCATCTGGGCAACAGGTCCTGAGGAGGGACTGCCCTTGGGGAACAAGTGAAGGAGTGGGCCTGGACCCCAGTGGTCAACATCATTGGCAAAAGCTGCACAGTGCCCATCTTGGCCTCCCTAGAACACAGTCCATCCAGTTCCAATCCCACTGGGTAAGGCAAAGAAGGGTCCACAAGGAGAAACCCCAGGCTTCACCTCCGTTCTGGGGTTTCAGCACCTGCAAGAATGCTTGGATTCTAGGGGGAGGAAGGAGAGAAGAAGAAAGATGGGGAGGAGGAGAAGAAGCAGGAGGAGAAAGCTTTGTGTAGCTTTTGCTCAGGGGAAAGGGTCAGAGATCAAAGGGCAGTGAGCTTCTACATCGAGGGGCAGAAAGGCCATAAACTAGCAAGGGGGGTGGTGTGCTTCTCAATTCCCGTTAGAAAAAAGGCTCTAGGATCAGGCTCCCTGGGGGCTGCGAAACCAAGAGCAGAACCCAAGAGGCGGAAGGTCATTAGTCCTGAGGTCGCATCAAGGCATAGGGGCAGAGTTTGGGGCTCCCATCTCAGATCGAGAATCTGAACAATGGTGGGTTAAGACTCTGAGCCCCAGGGTCAGGGACTAAGCTTGTGTTCGCCAGGAGTCGTGACAGCAAGAGACCCGGCCAGGCCACCTTTGTCCCTCTCACAACCTCCAGACCTCCAACCACTCCCCTCCTGGCCACCCCTTCCCGGCGCAGCACTCACCCTATCGCTGCTGGATGGGGGTCCAGAGATCCGTTCATCCGGAGGGGGAGCTGGGGGCCCAGGGGTCTCGACCCGAATAAGGCGGTGGGGGGGCGAACCGTGGCGCGGGGGCGGCGTGGGGCCGGGGGCTACCGGGGTGGCAAGAGCTGCGGAGCCAGACGATCCCCCGGAGTAGGGGTCTTCGAAGTCGCGCTCCCGCTGCAGCCTGTAGGCGGCCAGGATGTCTGGGGGCGGCGCGGGGGGCGCGGCCGGGGAGGGCGCAGGGGGACGGTAGTCGGGCTCCGGGGGCGCCGGCTTGCCCCCACCTCCTCCGCCGCTTCCCCCGCGGAAGCCCAGATGCTCCCGGAGCCACTTCGCTACTCCGCCGCTGCCGCCCCCACCTGGGCCTGTTCCCGCACCTCCAGCGCCCCGGCGGGAGCCCCCGGGGCCACCTCCAGCGCCCCCCTGCGCCCGCGGCCCCGGGCCAGAGCCCGCGGGAGGAGCTCCGCTCAGTAACATGGGGCCAGCCAGACTGAGTGAGAGGAGCGCTGTAGCCGGGCTGGGGGCGGGGGCGGGCAGCCGGGAGGGGGCGGAGCTGCGCCGGGCGGCGGGAGGGGGCGGAGCTCGTCAATAACAAGGGAGGGGCGGGGCTCCGCTGTCTAACGGAGTCGACCTCCCTCTGCGCGGGAGGAGGTGGGGGTGGTGGTGGCTGCCAGCTCCTAGCCTGTGTGGAAGCGAGAGAAGTGAAGTGGGCGACCGCAGGGCAGGGGTTGCGACTCTTGGACTGAGGGTGAATCCTCCACTTGTCACCACGCGTGCTTGTGGGGCGCGCACTCATACCTATCCTTGCCCCTTCCCCTGTTTCCAGCATGTGCAAGACGCGGAAAGGGGAGCCCTCGGGCCCTCGGGCACCTTCGGCTCCTCTTCTTCCTTCTGTCAAGGCCTCATAGTCGGAGAACAACCTTCTAGAAGGGAAAATCTAGGGAGGGCGAGAAAAGGGGCTGCTCGGTAAGATGTGTCTATAACTGCCTCCCCCCCAATTGGGAGCCCTGTGTACCTCCTCCTATCCCATTGCTTGAATTGCCTATACCCGAATCTACGTTGTTTTCCAGTTGAGGCAGACACTTCTATATTACAATCAACTCCTTAGAGACACCCACTTCTTTCGTGTGGTTTCCACATATGCCCGGCTCACAAGCAAACAATCCTGGCACAAATACCCACAGCCTAGGGGCGCACCTGCCCCTAGCAGGCCCACCCAGCCCTGACAGCAGCATGCGCACTAGCAGAAATCTCTTCAAGCCACATTCTGGGTTTCATTGTCAATCAGATTAGTGACAGAATGGAAACAGACAAGTCAATAAATCAAGTCTAGAAACAGTTCCAATGTTGTCTATCACAAACTCCTTATCCTCTGGAGGCTCCATGCTCAAGTGCTAGGCATTTTTATCTTAGGAATAAAGCCAATTTCTCACCAGAAATGTTGTGCCCTGAAGCCAACACCAATATTTGCCTTGGGAAGGTTATCTGCCTCACCTTACCATAACCTGTGAAGAAAATGAAATATCTGGTATTGTGCTTGGTTCCATGAAGCACAAAAGAAAATATAAAATGTACAAGTTTCTTACATAACCTGTGCTGCATACTGCCTCTGAGTCTCCCTACTCTTATGCTAGTATCTGCCTTTTGAGGGAGCAAAGAACCAGGTGAGGTCCCTAAGGGAAGGAATTCAAACCTGGGGGAGAAGGATGCAATAGCAAAACTGCAAATCTCCTAGGTTTCCCTGGGCTCCAAGCCTCAAAATATTTGTCAAATTCTAGGGCATGTTGTATATATATATTTCTCAATCCTTAATGTGAACGTGAGTCTCCTGGGGATCTTGTTAAATTGAATATTCTGATTCTGTAGGTCTAGCTTGGGTGCAGTCCCAGACTTTGTAGTTCTGACAAGCTCCCAAGTAACACAAATGCTGCTGGCTGCAGAACAAGTACACTTTGAGTACAGGACTGTAGAAGATAATGAAAAATCTGGTATTGTGCTTGGTTCCATGAAGTACAAAAGAAAATATAACATGTACAAGTTTCTTACATATGCAGTTTAAAATATTAACTAATGATGCAAAGAATAGTCTTCTGGTATCGTCCATATGTGAGGGTCTCCACAGTCACCAGGGACAGAAAGGTTACTGATAAGGTGTCAACAGTTGTGGGCTCTAGACAAGTATTTGGGCAAGGTATTCAATGCCACTAATTCTTTGCTGGAAAGGGAAACAGTGGTTGTTGGTTGTTGTTAAGGGAGATAATGGACATGAACTAGCTTATAGAATTGTAAAATATTTATAATGGAAATTGACTCATGAGGCCACATGTTTAAGAAGTGGTACAGAGCTAGGTACTGTGGCACTGGCAGATAATCCCAGCAGCTCTGGAGGCTGAGGCAGGAGGATTGCGAATTCAAAGCCAGCCTCAGCAACTTAGCAAGCCCCTAAACAATTTAGCAAGATCCTGTCTGTAATTTAAAAAGGGCAGTGGGGAGGGCTGGGGATGTGGCTCAGTGGTTAAGTGCCCTGCAATCCCTTGTATATAAAAAAAAAAAAAAAGTACAGAGTCAACTGTTGACAGCTCAGAGGAATGGAATCAATCAAGTCTGCAGACTTCCTGCAGGAGGTAGACCTGAGCTGTGTAGGATTTGGACAGATGAAACAAAGCAGGTGTAAAGTCATTCTAAGCCAGACTTTGAGTTGAGTTAAGGCATAGAGATGGGGACCAGCACACTGTAAGGAAGCAGAGTATTCCTGGTGGGGCAGAACAGGAACAAAGTTAAATACATTATTTAAGAGGGAAGGAGAAGGTCCTAATGATAGGGCTTAAATGATAATTTAAAAATTATAATGTCTTGTGTACATTATTTACTTACTCTTGTTTTAAGTTACTAATGAAACTTCCTCCCCTGAAGAGTGTGAGCTCCTGGAAGTGGATAATGTTGAGCACCTCAGGAGGGCCAGGCACTTTGAGGGGAACCAAAGGATTCAGAGAGGAGGCCATCACAGCAAAGCTCCTCCAAACCCTTCTGTGGTAAGTGTTTCACTGGAGAGTTGGATTCTGTTGAGAAACAAGAGTAGTTCCTATCTACAGAGCTTGTAACAAGGTACTGGTAAATGTTAAAATAAACAAAGGTAATTTCTCTTATTCTTAGTTTTATGTAGTTGTAATTGTGGTATGCATACAACTTTGTTCTTTTTCCCCCCTTAACATTGTAGTATGATTTCCCCATATCTGTTATATAGTCTTTATTTTCGTCCATTTCTTTTGGAAAACTATCTTATTTTATTTTTGGGGGGTGGGGAATTTTGAACCTACACAAAAGTTCAAAGAAAATATAGTGAAGCTGGGCATGGTGACATATACCTGTTATCTCAGCGACTTGGGAGGCTAAGGCAGGATGATCACATGTATCAAAATAAGAAAAAGGTCTGGGGATGAAACTCAGTGGTAAGCACCCCTGGGTTCCATCCCTGGCAACAAACCACAAAAACAGCAACAAAAACCACAGTGGAAACTTGTACACCCTTTTCCAAGATTCATTGAGTTTAGACATTTGCCATATTGATTCTTTTTTTTCTTCTTTTCTCTCTGTGTGTGTATGTAGACTCATATTTCCTAAGGATAAGGAATTCAATAGTTCCATAAGATCCCTATCACATTTAAGGAGTTTAACATTTATTTAATAGTATTGTCCATTGTAAGGTTTATATTAAAGTTTCACATTTTTCTCATAGGTCTTTTATAAGTTTTTTTTTTTCCCTAATTCCAGATCAATCGGGGTTTCCTGCTACATTTGTTAAATTCCTTTGGTCTATTTTGATCTTAAATAGTCCCTTTCTTTTGTTGCTGGTTTGCTTTTTATGACATTATGGTTTTGAAGTGTCCAGGCTACTTGTCATGTAGAATGTCCCACATGATTTTGTTTATGATTTAATTCAGATTAAACATTTCTGAAAAGACCACTACATAGGAGATGTTGTGGACTTCCCAGTGTGTCACATTAGCAGTCCTGAAATGCCCATTTGTCCCTTTATTGGTGATGCTAGACTCGATCACTTGGTTAAGCTGAAGTCTACCAAATCACTCCAACTGACCATTCCAAGTGAGCTGTGGAGTGATGTAATGAGGCTTTTGGCTCTTTTCTTTCAACAACATTTTATTCAATATTTTAAGCCTTCCCTGATGATCTGTTTATATTTGTTACTACAGTGGGGACTGCAAAATGCTGACTAGTCTATCACTCTAGTCTATCATTCCTTCTGCCCTTACTAGCTGGCATTCTGGCCTTTTTCTATAAAGAAGATCTTTCTCACCCCTGTCCTTGCCAACTGTATTTTCCTTTTCCCCATAAATTGAAAGTTTTGTTTTTTTAAAATTTATTCAACATGATATATCCATTGCCATCATGGTATTATTATTATTATTGGTACTGGGGATCGAGCCCAGGGATGCTTTGCTACTGAACTACAGTTTTAGTCCCCTCCCTCTTTTTTTTTTTTTTTTTTTTTTTTAATATAAGGTCTCACTAAATTGTTAGGACCTTGCTAAGTTGCTGAGGCTGACCCCAAACTTGCTATTTTCCTGCCTCAGTCTCTCAAATTGCTGGGATTACAGGCATCCACCACTGTGTCCAGCTCATTATTCTTTCTGATGCTCAAATGGTATCAGATTTGGCTGATGGAAGCCTTTTCAGGAGGTTCCTGTGTCCTTTTGACTTGGTATCATCTATCTTTAAGAACTTTCTTTCTCACACAAGATGTTCAAGACTCACTTCATACCTCTTCTGTTTCAGACCTGAGATTAGACATTTCTTTAAGGGAATCCTACTCCTTTTAGTTGGAAAGGCATTTAAAATTGACTTTATAACCTCTACAATGAAAACTACAAGACACGAAAGAAATCGAAGAAGACCTTAGAAGATGGAAAGATCTCTCATGCTCTTGGATAGGCAGAATCAACATTATTAAAATGGCCATACTACCCAAAACACTATACAGATTCAATGCGATCCCAATTAAAATCCCAAAGTCATTTTTTATAGAAATAGAAAAGGCAATCATGAAATTTATTTGGCAAAATAAGAGACCCAAAATAGCCAAAGCAATCCTCAGTAAAAAGAGTGACACAGGAGGCATCACAATACCAGACCTTAAACTATACTACAAAGCTATAGTAACAAAAATGGCATAGTACTGCACCAAAATAGACACATAGACCATTGCATTGGTACAGAATAGAAGACACAGAGACAAACTCACATAAATACAGTTATCTCATACTAGACAAAGGTGCCAAAAACATACATTGGAGAACAGATAACCTCTTCAACAAATGGTGCTGGGAAAACTGGAAATCCATATGAAGCAAAATGAAACTAAACCCCTTTCTCTCACCATGCACAAAACTCAACTCAAAGGGGATCAAAGACCTAGGAATTAGACCAGAGACCCTGTGCCAAATTGAGGAGAAAGTAGGCCCAAATCTTCATCATGTTGGATTAGGCCCCAACTTCCTTAACAAGACTCCGAAAGCGCAGGAAATAAAAGCAAGAATCAATAAATGGGATGGATTTAAACTAAAAAGCTTCTTCTCAGCAAAAGAAACAATCAGTGAGGTGAACAGACAGCCTACATTCTGGGAGCAAATTTTTGCCACACGCACATCTGATAGAACACTGATCTCCGGGATATATAAAGAACTCAAAAAACTTAACACCAAAAAACCAAACAACCCAATAAATAAATGGGCTAAAGAACTGAACAGAAACTTCTCCGAAGAAGATATACAATCAATAAACAAATATATGAAGAAATGTTTGACATCTCTAGCAATTAGAGAAATGCAAATCAAAACTACCCTAAGATTTCATCTTACCCCAGTCAGAATGGCAGCTATCCGAAATACAAGCAACAATAAGTGCTGACGAGGATATGGTGCAAAAGGTACACTCATACATTGCTAGTGGGACTGCAAACTGGTGCAACCAATCTGGAAAGCAGTATGGAGATTCCTTAAAAAACTTGCAATGGAACCACCATTTGACCCAGCTATCCCACTCCTTGGCCTATACCCTAAAGACTTAAAAACAGCATACTACAGTAATGCAGCCACTTCAATGTTTATAGAAGCACAATTTACAATTGTTAAACTGTGGAAGCAACCTAGATGCCCTTCAATAGGTGAATGGATAAAGAAACTGGTATATATACACAATGGGATATTACTCAGCAATAAAAGAATAAAATTATGGCATTTGCTGGTAAATGGATGGAATTGGAGAACATCATGCTAAGTGAAGTAAGCCAATCCCCAAAAACCAAATACTATATGTTTTCTCTGATTAGTGGATGCTGATACATGAGGGGGTGTGGGGGTGGGGAGCATGGGAGAAATGGAGGAACTTTGGATGAGGGAATGGGGGAGGGGAGGGGGAATGGGAATAGCAAAAATAGTGGAATAACTACCCTAGTTACATGTATGAAGACATGAATGGTGTGACTCTATCTTGTTTGCAACCAGGGAGATGGAAAATTGAGCACTATATATGTACTAGGACTTGAAAAGCATTAAAAACTAAATTAAAAAAAAAGAAAAAAATGTTAAAACTGATAAAAAAGAGAAAAATAAATAAAATAACACTTTAATACTCTAGAAATTTAGACTTTTGGGGTTTCATAAATAGTGGCCCAGAGTTTAAGAGGTTGTTGTTTATTTGATTTAATAAACACTCATCTTAAGTGCTTGAAATGCTTAAAGGATTAGGATGTGTTAAAATTTGAAACTGCAATTTCAAGTGTCAAATTAAATTAATTGTGTTTATAACTGTGGCAATGTTTGGGGGAAAGTAATCTGTCAAATTTATAAATTAATTGAACACTTGTTCAAAGAAGAAGGAAGAAGTGCATATTTTTTATTTAAAAAAATACTAGATTTATAGGAGAGTTTATTATTGTGATCTTTGCTGTAACTATTTGGGAATAATTAATTTAAATTATAATTGTAACTAAACACAAATTAAAGTGTCATCTATTGTAAGCTTTTTTTTGTTTATGCACAAAATTGTATTCTTTTTTTTTTTTTTTGGTACTAGAGATTGAACTCAGGGGCACTCAACCACTGAGCCACATCCCCAGCCCTATTTTGTGTTTTATGTAGACAGGGTCTCACTGAGTTGCTTAGCACCTTGCTGTTGCTGAGGCTGGCTTTGAACTCGCAGTTCTCCTGTCTCAGCCTCCCTAAGTGCTGGGATTACAGGCTTGAGCCACTGCGCCCGGCACAAAATTGTATTCTTGGACATTAAATAGTTACTCATTTTTGGTTAAAAAAACTGGCTTTATACTTTTAAAATGGCTATTTAATATGTTGCCTAATGAATATGTTTTGGTTTAGTACATTACTTCTTCTTCTTCTTCTTCTTCTTCTTCTTCTTCTTCTTATTATTATTATTATTATTATTATTATTATTATCTTAACATTTAGGATATTTCCAATCTCCTTCTTTCTAAATAACTCTGTAATGAGCACCTTTATACAGATAGCACTTCCTATTTTAAGATTTATTTAAGTGATTCTCAAAAGTAGAATTATTGCGGCAAAAAATGTAAACATTTTTTTTTACTCTTGCTATATCATATACCTAGTTGCTCTCACAACAGGTTTAAAAGTTAGCAGTGTTGTCAGACATGGTGGCACACACATAATTCCAGCTACTCAGGAGTCTGATGTAGGGGGATTACAAGTGTGAGGCCAGCCTGGGCAACTTAGTGAGATTCTGTCTCAAAATCAAGTATTTAAAATAAAAAAAGTCAGCCATGACTTCTAAGTGTCAAACCCAATAATTTTCTCATTTCTTTTTTTCCTTGAAGTCTTTGTAGCACCTGAATCTGATCTCTCTTCTTCATGAAACCTTCTTCACCCAAGATTTCCTTAGAAATCCCCTGGTTTTCCTCTCCTCTCACTTTCTTTTTTTTATTTGCCAATGGACCTTTATTTTATTTATTTATATGTGGTGTTGAGAATCGAAGCCAGTACCTCACGCATGCTAGGCAAGCACTCTACCACTCAGCCACACTTCAGCTCTTCTTCTCTCATTTTCTTCTGTAACTTCCTGAAGTTGTACACTTCTCAAGGCTTAGTCCTGAGCCCTCACTTTTCTCACAGTACACTCTTATGCCTCCTGAGTTTTGTCTTCTAAGTCTGTTCTTTAGTTTCCAGCCTTGTCTTGGGTCCATCTCTGTTCATCTCCTTAAGAGGAAAACCACAAGCACTGTGACATATGTACTCTGTTCTTTTGAGATTCTGGATGTGGAGTTGGAGCTTCTTTTGTGCCATATTTTGTTTGGCCTAAATAGTTTCAGTTAACCTAATGTTTAAAAAATTAATTTCATAAGTTGCCAATATTTAAAAATTTGAGAGATCACACATAACACTCTCAAGATTGCTAGTTTCTCCTGAAACATCAGAAGATCTGGTGCATTGAACACATTCCCATCAAGCATAACTGGCAGAAGATGAATGGCCTGGGTGCCTTCAGATGAGGCTGTACCTTCAAAGACCATCCTAGGCCAGCTCCATATTAGTTGTTTTTACCACCAAGTTTTATTTTTTTCCTTACTATAATGTTAAGAGGAGAGTAAAATATTTCTCCAGGCCATGTCCCTGTCAAGGATAGGAAAAAAAAAAAAAAAAGGAAGAAAGGAAAGAATGAAGGAAAACAGAAAGCTACATGTCACTAGAAAAATGGGAGAGCACATTTTTCTTAGTGGAATCACAGACTATTCCTATTTAATATGAAAATAACATGGTTATATATTGAAAGAACACAATTTAATATGAAATCATAAGGCAAATGTGGTTGGGCATGGTGGCACATACCTGTAATCCCAGTGACTGAGGAGGCTGAGGCAGGAGGATTCCAAGTTTGAAGCCAGCCTGGGCCACTTAGTGAGACCCTGTCTCAAAATAAAAAAGTAAAAAGGGGTGGGAATGTACCTCAGTCATAGAGCACCCCTGGTACCCACCCCCCATGAAAAAAAGCAAACCTGGTCACTTTATGTACTTCACGAAAAAACCTCTCTCCAGACATTTGTGGAGAGACTGTTTACTTGGAACACAAACATGTGCAAGACTTATTCAGTTCTGTATTCAATGCACTCGAACATCCTAACTTTTTTATTTGCTCCCCGCACCTTCCGCCTCCAGTGCTAGGTATTGAATTTAGGGCTTGGTGCATACTAGGCAAGTGTTCCACCACTAGGCTAGGCTAAATTCATAGTTTTAGTAGTTTGTGACTCGACTGCTTCCCAACAGGGTCCAGGCTCCCATCCAAAGGTGTTTATGGATACAGCAAAAATCCCTTTCTTCCATTTTACCAGCCCAAACTGTCTCCACTCTCCCAGCCAGGAGTCGGGGCCTGGGAAGGAAAAGAACAAGACCCAAGATGGAAGATTTCTTTGCAATAAACAAAGAGGAATGTGTTTACACAAACATATATACATATTTATTTACACAAGGATTGTCATGGAAAGATACTGAATACTGGCAATAATTGGTGGGTGATCAGAAGTATGAGGCGCTTTACTTCTCCCTAGGCTTGTGTATATGTATTCTCTATTCAAAAATGAATGATCCAAGTTTTAAACATGCATGAATGGGCGGGGGAATCACAAGGTCATGGGGGCGTTGTTTTATTAGTGTCGAATAATTTGGAGACGGAGGGAAGGTATTATAACTTTGATTTTTAGAGTTGTATTGAGAGCGTTAAATAGTTTCTGGAGGTCACTACGAAATAGCTCGGTTTTCAAAGAAAGAGAAGCAGCGGTTCGTTTCAAGGAAGTGAATTATGGTTTATAAAAGGGATTTATAGAAGAAAAAGAAAGCGAGCCCCTTGCCGTGCCATTGTTCCCACAATGCCGTGACTCGGATTCGAACCGAGGTTGCTGCGGCCACAACGCAGAGTACTAACCACTATACGATCACGGCGAGCTACCGGGGACCTGTAAGACCGGGTTTCTGATTGTCCTCTTCAACAGTCATAGGCCTTCCCAGTCCGTGCGTCATGAAGTGACCCACCTATAGGGCGGGGCTCCAGCCTGACGCTGTCTCGGAATGCGCAGGCGCACCACTGTCTCCAGTTGCTTGGGTTCGGTGTGTGGTTTTAGTCCTGTAGCCAGAAGTGGTGATGATGAGCTTCTGGGGGTGGGCTACTTGTGAGTGGGATGGGGAATTGAAGGACACCGCTTGTGCATCCAAGGACTGGGTTGATCACAGCTCAGACTGTCCTTGTGAGAAGTCCATCTCCTGTGACTTAGAAACCCTATCCGGTTTCTCTAGCCTCTAGGGGGTCGTTCTTTCTGGATGTTCCTCGCTGCTTGATTCCCGCAGTAGTGATCCGACACAGCCTTTGTGGAGGGTGTGGACGCCCCCAGAACTGTGTTGGCCGCATAGACTGAACTCAACGAACGCATCTCATCCTCTCAGTTCTCTTGAGCCCAACACCCACTTCCGTCCAGCCCATCCGACTGTCCCTGGGCTGACTCCTCCCTCCTCAATGCTCCCGCAGCGCCAGGCACCCACCCTATGTTGTGTCCCTGGGTGGCAGCAGAGACCAAGTTCGGTTTTTATTCTTGTCCATCAGTGCTCGCGCCCTAACGGAGCCTAAACCGAGCTGGATACACAGTGGGCAGTGGCTATTTGCTAAAGAGATTGTGCCATTGGTTTCCTGACAAGTGAATTCAGTGTCCACCCGCCTCTCCAGTATCATTAGTCCCAGCAGAGGGATCTTGCTGAACTGGGATTGAATCCTTTCACTACTAGCACCTTCGAGACTGCAGTAAATTCGTCTGCTTTTTCAGCTCATCACTTGGCCCTCAGTGTCGTTTCCTATTCCCTACTTATTTGCACCCATTCACTCAACAGGTGCTTGAGAAGCGTCTACTGTCAGACCAGGGCCTGTGGGCGTTGTGGGGGTGGGGATTTTATAAAGAAGACTTAGGGAGAACACTTATGAGGGGAATTATGATAGTGCCTTTTCAAGACTTCGTTCCAGCCTTTGCACATTAAATTATCCTGGCTGCTTGACGAATTTCCATTCTCCTTTTAAGAGCTGCCTCAAAGGTTACTTCCTTTGAAGAGCCTTCCCTTCCAATCCCTTGGAGCCCATCCCTGTATTATGGAAATTTGCACAAATGCCTATTACAATTTGTAGCCTGGCGAGTGGTCTGTGCTGTCTCCAAAAATGAACGCAACCGCGGCAGTCCAATTTAGCCAGAGCTGGCGTAAACGTGGTTCTAGCTCTCAAGGGAACTGGAATGCATTTTCCAGAGCTCAGGGTAAAAATGGAGAGAGCGATAGAATATAACTCCTTGCCGTGCCATTGTCCTCACAATGCCATGACTCGGATTCGAACCGAGGTTGCTGCGGCCACAACGCAGAGTACTAACCACTATACGATCACGGCGAGCCACCGAGGACTTAAGGGAACCTTTCTTTTTCTCAGCGCTTCTCTGTTGAAAGCTCCGCCCTTTTGCACGTCATCAATTTGTCATTGCTTGTTCCCGCCTATCTTCCATCGCTCCACTCCGTGATCGCGCGCAAGCGCGCTCGTTTCCTCTGCTCTCTGCCGGGCCAAGGATCAGTTACCCTGGCCAAGCCACTCTGTAAGCTGTAAATTTGTAGTGATCCGCAGTAGTGATCCGACACAGCCTTTATTCCTTTTCTCCCGCTTTCAAGGAAGTTGTGGGAGTGTATCCAAGTTCCTTCTCATAGAATTTGAGTCCCTTTAGAAAACGTGACAATCCGGGCATGGTGAGCGCGAAAGGAACCCCGGGCCACTAGTTGGGTGACCTCGGGTTTCACATTAATAGAGACTTGGCCTCATAAAAATCCTTTAGTTTGAAAAGTATTTTCATGTCCCGTCTTTCGTGGTCCGTACAGACCGTCAAGCAGAGACTTAGGGCTGAGAATTTCACAATGCTCGCATTCCTCTTCGGGGTCAGTGTGAAGGTCGGGTGGTTGGAAGGACTAGTTTATAACTAGAAGCTTACGAAAGCCAGGACAGCGGCCATCTAGACGAGAAGAGCCACACTCAGTCAGCCGTGCAGCGTGGCGTCCTGGTAGCTCGCCGTGATCGTATAGTGGTTAGTACTCTGCGTTGTGGCCGCAGCAACCTCGGTTCGAATCCGAGTCACGGCATTGTGGGAACAATGGCACGGCAAGGGGCGTCTTTTTACATTTACCAACTCACGTTCTTCATGTTTAGATCATATTCTGCTACAATGAAGTCAGGGCCGAAATTATAATAACAGACAATTGTGCATAGACAGAAAGTTGTATGGCTCCCCTGGGACTTTCCTTTCTTTTAATTTCTTCATCTGCTGATGAACTAGACACCCTCATCTTTCCCAGTAAGTGATTGTCTTGGTTTTGGATGTATTCTGTGTGGTCCCGGTTTTTTCCTTCCTCAGTTGGCCCCTGGCAATGGTGGAGTCATATATTGGGTCCTTTAGAAAAACCTCACGCTTGCTAAAAGTTCAACACTCTAGGGGTGTAGACTTTATAAGAACAATGTCCAAGCATTAAGGGTTAGAAGAAAGCAGATTTGACAACACTCGGAACCATTTTTGGTTCCAATCCTGTGACAAGTGAAAAATATGACCACGCTGGAGGTGCTGGTTCTTATAGTCACTACAAGGAGTGCTAATTAGAGGTCTGTGACCTCAATCTCTGTAGACTCATAGGTGACAGGCTGTTTTCTCTTGAACTCACCATCCCCACTCTACCTCAGGTTTAAAGCAAATTGTATCTGTTGGTTTGTTTTATGTGCACTTAAAAAATCCAACTCAACAAATTTAGGCCTGTCATTTGGCATTAGGTAAAACAGAAGTGAGATTTGGATTTGGCTTTCAGGCTGTGAGTGGCAACTGTGTTGTTGTCAAGGCGGGAATGAGGGAGGACTGAGTGAGGAATAAGACTTTCCAGCTCTTCCCAGAGGGGTGGGGTGTTGTTGTTGGTGGCAGCAAAGCAGTCAGGGAGCCTTCCTGGGAGAAATGGACATTGTAAAAATATTGCACCCCTTTTACCCATAATCCATCAACACAGATTTACTGAACAGTGCAACCAGCTGAGACTCTGCAGGAGGCTGTAATTTCCATGTGTCTCCCAATTCTCAGTTCCCTAGATTTGGTAAGTTTAAAGTCACAAAAGGACAGCTTAGACCATGAGAGTGTTCTGAGCAGTATAGAATAGGGAAAGGTGAGCCTGAGCCTAAGAATTTGCTAGGGTTTGGATGACTGATTTAAGAATTATATATTTAGAAAAATCAACATCACTGACCAAAAAAAAAAAAAAATCCAAAATAAAACTATTCCACAGGAATGTGACAGCTCTATTCCTTATATTCCTTACATCCTTCAACAAATAACTACACTGAAAGTTTTTATTCTTATGGGCTGGAATAAAGCATCAGGGTGGGAAGCAAAGAAAGATCTGGTTTTCCCCTAATGGACTTGCTCCTAACCCCTCATTGCTCTTTGCAGGTATTTCTGTGCTTCGGGTTATGAGCTGCTCCCAGAACTTGGGGAGAAAGTCAGGAGTAGTCACTCTCTATAAGTATTGCAAGTAAAAACAACCAAGAAAACAGACCTCACAGACGTCCACCACATGAGGTACCCCATGAACCATCCACATCTGAGGTCAGAAATGCTGGAGAAAGCTGAATTCAAAGTGTTGTAGGTTGACCCAGTTGTAGAAAGAGTACAGGAGGGAAGGGTGCTCTCCTGCATTTCCAACTACTGGGTGTTTTGGCAGATATATATATAGTCATCTTGGAGATGGGTGCATCCAACTACAGAAATTTCATAACACTGTCTTTTGAGGTCACTCTGTCAATTCCCCTTACTCTGATTTCAGGCCCAAGAAATAGACTTGATGATGATTTGACTGTCCATTAGACTTTCATGCAGGGAAGAACATAGCTCTGCTCTAGCTTCTGATCTGCTGGCACTTGTTCTCCTTACTGTGGTATTTTGGTTTAGTCTCTTAAGAGTCTAGTTGGGGGCTAGGGTGGTAGCTCAGTGGTAGAGCGCTTGCCTACCATGCGTGAGGCACTGGGTTCAATCCTCAGCACCACATATAAATAATAAAATAAAGATCCATCAACAACTAAAAAAATATTTTTTTTTTAAAAAAGAGTCTAGTTGGAATGATTTATTTTCCTTGAATCTGCTTATCTCTGGGTGCACTGATACAATGAAATCTCTGGGCTGGCAAAGCTGAGAGCTAGAGACTCTGAGGCCCTGGCCTGGGGAAGACATCACCAAGACTCTGCTGCCCTGGGAACATGTCTGAGCAGTCAGCCAGCACCCCTCTCCTTTTGACCTCTTGTTTTTGAAACCATTTTGTGATTTCTGATTCTAGGAATGTGGTCCCCACTGCCCCCCACTTCTGGCTTGAGGCCTGACCTCTTCCTTAGGTCTGAGAGCCAGGAAAGAGGCAGCCTGTGTAAGAGCTCTCTGTGCACACATTCCATTTTGGTTGGATTTATTACTTTCTGCAGGTTTCCAGTCTTGATTCCAAGTCAGCTTTGACTTTTTTTTCTTTCTCTTTGTTTGGAGGGGGCGGTTCCTGGGGATCAAACCCAGGGGACTCTATCACTGAGCTACATCTCCAGCTCTTTTTTTTTTTTTTTTTTTAAATTTTTTTTTTCAGTTGTTGATGGATCTTTTATTTTATTCATTTATTATTGGTATGTGGTGCTGAGGATCGAACCCAGTGCCTCACGCATGCTAGGCAAGCGCTCTACCACTGAGCCACAGCCACAGCCCCTCCAGCTGTTTTTATATTTTTATTTTGTGACAGAGTCTCACCGAGGCTGGTCTCGAACTTGTGCTCTTCCTGCCTCAGGCTCCCGAGTCACTGGGATTACAGGTACATGCAACCAAAACCAGCTAACTTTGACTTTCTTTTCCCTTTCATCTGATAAACCCTGAGGTATAGTAGCTCTCACCCTTCCTTTAGGCTACTCCTAACTCATATTAAAGGGTAGCATAGCTTAGTAATGAAGTCTGTGGCACCTGGAAGTAAGCTGCCTAGAATTTGAATCCTGACTCATTCCATTTACTAGCGGGGCGACTTGGGTAAGTAATATAATATCTCTGTGCCTCAGTTTTCTTATTTGGGAGTGGGGAAGCAGGCTTGTTATGAAGAGCAAATAAGTAAATATTTGTAAAGCAACAGTGCCTAGCACTTATTAAGCCTTATTCAAGTTTTACCTAAATAAAACAGTAGGTGGGAATATGACAAGGAAACCAACTCCTTAAAAATGAGCACAGTGGAACTTAAGCACCTTAACTTGCATTGTTTCAAAGTCAACCTTACACTCTCTGCAATAAGCTTTCCCAAATACTTTTTGAACTCTTGTTTGGGGATTATCTTCAGGGTTGATTTACAAGCCATATGAGTAAATCCACCTCAATATATATAATCACATTATTTTGAAAGGATTTTTGACTGCTTTTAAATTTGTCTTCAAAGAAAAAGACATCACCCCTTAGTCTTTTAAGGTGCAAGTTTCAACAATTCTAAAAATGTTTTAAGTAACATTCCAGTAAAATATGTTTTTGGTATAAGTGTGTAGACTTCAGGAGGCAACAATGGTAATTTATAAGTTTTGGATTATTTGCTTAAACAACAATTCTATGGCTTGTTACTCCTAGCATACCTAGGACTGCTGCTGCTGCTGCTGCTGCCAGCCACCAGCAGCAGGCTGCCACTCATCAGCAGACTGGACCAGGAGCTTCCATATCACCTGGAAACTTTTTCAAAATTCAGAATCTTGGTCTACATGTACCCAGAACTATTCAATCAGAATCTTTATTTTAACAAGATCTCACCATTTGACTCATCAGCACACAAAAATGTGCTGTATTTTAGAACTCTAATGGAGCTTTTCATTGGTTTCCATGTGAATTCTTAGGTTACTATAAGAAGCTGAGTCTACTAAACCTTATTAGTGTGTGGGGGGGCATTGAGATTTTGTTGTTTGTGCTGGGGTTTGAACCCAGGACCTCATATAGGCTAAATATGCTCTCTACCACTGAATTACATCTCAAGCATAGACATGAAAGTTTTGAGAGAAGATGGTGATCTGGAAGGGAGTTACCACCCAGCCTGTTTGCTGGGACATCTAGGGAAGAGGCAGTGGACTGGATTTCCACTAGAAGGCGCTGCACCCCAAGAAGTAGGTGTGAAAAACTGAGGCTGGAAAAGTTTCATTTAATATAGAAGATGCCACTTCTGATTTAACTGAACCCAGAGGACTTTATTGCTGAGTTATCTTGGTAAACTTTCTTAAAGTATTACAAGAAAAAGCTTTCAATCCGTAATAGTATTAAACTGGGAAAATATTTTTCAAAAATGAGGGCAAAATAGACATTTTCAGACATCCAACACAAGAGGGAATTTATCAACAGCAGATAAACAGTACAAGAAAAGTTAAAAGAAGACCTTCAACAGAATGAAAGCAATATCAGAAAAAGATAGATTCTATACCAAAGAGTCAAGAGAATAATTATAAAAGACATTTTCCTTATTTTAAAATTCTCTTTAAGAGATAATTGACTGATTCAAACAAAAATAACTAGGGACTGGGGTTGTGGCTCAGTGGTAGAGCGCTTGCCTAGCATGTGTGAGGCACTGGGTTTGATCCTCAGCACCACATAAAAATAAAGGTATAAAAATAACATTATTAAAAAATACAAAAATAACAAGCAGGCTCAGTGGCATACACCTGTAGTCCCAACAACTTGGAAAGCTGAGGCAAGAGGTTCACAAGTTCAAGTCTAGCCTCAACAACTTAGGGAAGACTCTTGCAACTTAGCGAGACCCTGTCTCAAACTAAAAAAATAAAAAGACTGAGGATGTAGTTCAGGGTAAAGTGCCCCTGGGTTCAATCCCCAGTCCAAAAAATAAATAAATAAAACAAAAATAACAAAACATTATGAGGTTTATAACACACATAAAGAGTAAAACATTTGACAACAGAAGCAAAAAAAGGTCGGAAGAGAAATTATTTATTTCTAATATTAATTAGTACAATGTTATTTAATAGTAGGTAGTGATAAGTTGAAGATGTGTACTGAAAGCTCTATAATAATACTTTATTAAAACAAAATAGAAGCCAGACACAGTGGCACATGCCTGTGACCCCAGCACTTTGGGAGGCTGAGACAGGAGAATCGTGAGTTCAAAGCCAGCCTCAGCAA
>PVHX01011339.1:0-64719 GCA_004024805.1 Geosciurus inauris | reverse complement strand
AGCAGCTTTGGAAAACCAGAAAGAGAGCTTAATAGGAAGGAGTTGAATGATTTTGTCGGATAGTTTGGATCTCACTGGACCAGCTTGAACTTTAAAAATACTGTTTCTGTTGAGGTGATGTGACGAAGCAAGTGTTCACTCTCTGATTCCATACCCTGGAATAAAGTGACAGCTCCCAGTCATACAAACAAAACAACAAAAAGCAACAGCAGAAGCTTTGAGCTAAAAACATATTGCTCACATCACACACATTTCAATAATTTGAAATGCAGTTAGACTCAACAGAATCTTTTTTTCAGGATAGAAAAGTCTCAAGTTTTTCAGCGTTGCAAGCCTTTTATCCATTAATCAAGCCAATTACTTCTCAAACCAATCCAGATGAAAGAATATTCGTACAGGAAAATTTCAAAACAAAAGGGAGAAGGGGGTACAGGGTGTAAAGAGATAAGACACACTTGCGTTTCTACACTTGCTTGAACATTATCCCACTTGCTTCCCTCTTGCTTGTCCTTTCCTTTATATTTCTTTAGAACTCAAGATCATTACCTTGGAACACGAAGGATCTTCTAAAAATATGTAATTTCCTTCAGCTTGTGAAAAAATGGTTACATTTCTACACAAGGTAAGAAGGGGTACAACCTGATCTCATGGTGGTTCACCTGATTCTAATCTGTTAGGTTCTCCAAAACAGCACACAATCCACCGGG
Organism: Geosciurus inauris; assembly: GCA_004024805.1. Classification (NCBI taxonomy): domain Eukaryota; kingdom Metazoa; phylum Chordata; class Mammalia; order Rodentia; family Sciuridae; genus Geosciurus; species Geosciurus inauris. Next base: position 64,012 of record PVHX01011339.1, on the reverse strand, counting down.
CTAGGGAGTAGAAGAGCTCCTATCTCTCCTCACCATCTAGTTTTAGGCAGCTTTCCATTCCTAGACCTTTCCAGCCCACTCTTTTCTTGGAAGTACTACCGGGGTAGTGAGATGTGCTTCCTGTCATGATATTTAATTATACTTTCCACCAGCCTCATTCTTGACTTTTTTTCCAATTCTATCTTACTGTTGGAAGCAACCAGAACAATAATGTTAAAACTCAAGTTCTGCAAAATAATAACATATTTGACCCTAAGACATTTTCAGATAATCCTCTTTGGAAGTTTAGACTAATTTAATGACACAATTTAGAAAAGATTGTTTTTTTCCTGAGGGCAGAATACATGTTCAGAAATTAATACCGTGTGGAGAGAACAAAACTGCAAATACAGGGGAAAAGGTCATCAAAATAGCATTGGTTGCTGATTGCATATTCTGGAAAGAGTGTAATTCTGTTGAAATCTAGTTTGCTTCTGACATGTAGGAGGGCTGTATAAGCCCTCAATTCAAGTTATAGAAACTTTTAAACTTTTAAGTACTATATTATTTTCTGTATCAACCACTCAAGAATAAATAAGAGAAAATAAAGAAGTTAAAGATGCTTCAAAATACTTTAAAAAATTATTTTAAAAATTTTCAAATTTATCCAAAAAGAGGACCACATTTATAATGGATTGTGAAGAAAAGAATGTAAGAATATGTTTTCCCTTTTTCCAATCCCAATTTTCTAGAAGTCCAAAATGTCAGTCTAATAAATGACATTTTAAATTGCTCACTATGTATGATGGAGATTTCTAAACATTTTATGCACATTAATTTATTTAATCCTTACATCAACTCAATCAAGTAGGGATTATTTTTATACCCATTTTAGAAATAGAATGTCTAAATTACAGAGAAGATAAGTAACTTGCCCAAAGTGACACATCTAGTTAAAAGCTAAAACTAGTATGTTTGACTATAGTTTCCGTTCCCTTACCTACTTTGCATGTTATCTTTTAGAGTGGTGTTATTTTAGAATTTAAATTGCAATGATCTAGGATATTTTTAAAGTAGTAATATTATACAGTGAACTTTATACAGTCTCAACATATTTTTTTAGGATAAATATTATATATTCTTAAAAGGTTTTGGGAAAAAAAACCTCTGCATTTATAATATATGATAGTAATATTACCAGTATTATAGATTGTTATGAGGATTTATGAGCAGCTTAATATGGTACCTGGAACATGTGAGGAGCTCAATCAATGTTACCTTAAAGTTTGTTCTGAATATATTAAATTTCATTTTTATTATTTTTATAATCATATTAATTATATTAAAATCAATTTTAAACTTTATTATGTTGAGATTCTTGGCAAGTGAACACTACTGTGTCTTCATCCTGGTAAGGCATACCACCACTCTCCCATCCATTCCCACTTCCTACACTTAAGTAGACTCTTGTTTCTTTTTCCTTCACTATTTGTATCTGGTCATTGCATTTATTTTGACTCATGCATTGTGGACTTATTGACAAAGTGACTTCATGGTTTTATGAGATCTTTATTCAGTATTATAAGCGTCAATCACTATGGGATAGCAGATACCTTAAAAAAAATGCATTACTTACCCATTGTCTATCTAGCTGACATGTAATATATCTATATTGCCTCACGCTTTACAGAATATTTTACAATGTTTTAATTAACTGTCTCAAGTAGCAAGACAATTGCATGGAGAAAATGTTAGACTGCTTTGCCAGAACATTCAAACTATCAGGAGCACAGGCTCTAAATTTCTAAAGTTACCTTTAAAATTATAACATTTTCTGCTTTTTCCCCCTCCTTTGTTTTACTTGACAGTCTTGATCTTCTTTAGGTATTATTACACCTTCCTCCTCTCAGTGTATCAACCTTCTGACTTGTCCTGTTTGCTGCAACCCAGGACCCTAAATTCAGATGATGTCTTTAATATTTATGTATCTTAAAAACAAAGTATTTTGGTTGCGTATTTATGCTTCCCATTGAAACTCTCACAATTTTGCTTAAACCTCCACAACTGTGCGTGACTACAATCAAGACAGCATGGAGGATGGACTGCTAGCCCTACTAATCTTTCCAAAGTCATCATTTGTCTTAAACTATGAGGCTGATAACATGACTAATCATATTCTCATTCTGTAAATCAAGAGTGCATGGACCCAAATTCTGTCTTTGAGTCTTAGCTGTGAATTCAGTTAGACAGAAGAACTTATTTCAATGACATATTTGGAGAGTTAAGTTAGCAAACATGCAAAAAACATTTAGAAAGAGGTCACATATCAATATCCCACAAAAACTGATCTTTTTTACCTCATCTAAACTCTAAATGGTTTGAGCATGTATTCCTTATAAAGCAACTTTATCTAGCTCTATATTATAGGTGTGTATATGACTTTCTTAAGTAATAGATCGTAAGCTAATTGAAAACAGATTTATGGCTTCATCATTTATTTCCCTCAGGGCCTAGCACAGTATTCTGTACAAATTGAATATCCAATAAATATTTTATCAACAATAAACAGACAAATTGATAGTGATATAGTTTATATGTTTTATTATATTTTTATTAGTTTTACAGAATATTTAAGCTTATTTAATAACTTTAATAAATGTTCTAAAAACACAGAAAAGGGTATAGACTGTGGTTTGTTAAGCTTCCCTTAATTATTTTCCATGTACCAAGCAATTTACATACAGGAATCCAATTAGTCTGTGCAGCTACTTTTTATGAGATAATTTTTGTATTAGTAAATGGGGTTCAGAAATGGTGATTTTTTTTAAACCAGGGAATGAACCCAGGAGGGCTTGAGCACTGAGCCACATCCCCAGCCCTTTTTGTTTTATTTTATCTTGTTATTTTGAGAAACAGTCTTGCTAACTTAGCTAAGTTCCTGAGGCTGGCTTTGAACTTGCAATCCTCCCACCTCAGTCTCCTGAGCCACTGGGATTACAGGTGTGCACCACCAGCACCTGGCTCCATCATACACTCTGTAAGGGAAGAGGCCAACATGTGAAATTAAAGTGTTTGCACCTCCCTTAGCCATTTAACTTTTATAAGATTGATTAGCTCACTGTTAACCCTGTGGCATAAGGTCCTGTGCAATAAGTGAGGAACAATCATTCTCTTCCTTTTCTGAATGTTCATGATACTCAAAGTAAATTCTACAGTGCAGTGACTGTCCTTTTTATTTTATAAATACCATTTCTATCTCTTCAGTTGACTATATAGAAAATCAAGAATGGTCACAACACAACACGCTTTCTGGATCCCTTAACTCTCCTAAGTGAACAGAAATTCTATAACGCGGCTGCATTGAATTGATAGTTTCATGCACTTTTTAACTTTTTCATGCACTTTTAATTGTAATAATACAGTTTCATTCATACTTTCATGACTGAGATTTAAACAACAAAAGTAGTTCTTAAGTTCTTACTGGTAATTTGTATGGAGAAAATGCCTGTACATGAGGCATGGACTTTATTTTTATTGGAAATAAATGTTACCACTACAAAAACATATTTCTTCTCTTTCATTCTCTTCAATTAAAGGATTTAATTTTTGAACAGCTTTTAGTACAACATATCAATAATTTATCATTTTTTGTAATAAATGATAAAATGAAAATAAAATTAACAACCTGTCTTTAAGTACTAGACATAAAGAAAATACAAAATCAAAAACCCTTTTGTTTTCCAGATTCATTTATTCAATGGTCCTCTCTACCAGCTTTTCTCTTAACAGCTTTCTCTATTAGCTTCTATACATCAGTGGTACTGTTCTGCCATTCTGTCTTGATAATGCCTTCAAAGGAGAAACCATCTGTAAATATTTATTAAACAAACACTAATTACCTTGCTAAAGGCAATGACTGTTTATAACTACTTACTATATATATACTTTTAAATATTATATATATATATGTACTTAAAAATACTATATGTGTGTGCATAGGTAAAACAGTAATCTGTATCTCTTAAGCTTTGCCATACACTGTCCAAGATGCTATGCATTTAATCTTCATTATAGTATGACATGAAAGATATTACCATCCTCCTTTTTTTTTACTAAAATTGGGTCTAGAGGAGATCCATGAGATGCCAAATGTCACAAAGTGCTAAAAACTGGAGCCAGAATCTGAACCCAGATAATCTGATTCCGGGGAGAGCAAGACACTGGAGATTCTGATATTTCTCTTCACACGAAGTTCGTTAAGATTATTCTGCTGGAGAAACATGTCAAAAATAAGGATGAGGAACACCCTCCTCATTCAAACTTAGGTGGCAGCCCTGACAACTTGGTCATTTTAATATGAAAATATTTCAATTATTATGACTGTTTCTGGCTTCCTAGACTTTAAGTACAGAAATAATATTTCTTGGGTATTTGGTTCTTGGACTAATTTGAAATTTTCCTTCTCAGCCTTCAAGATACCCTCACTCTTTACAACAGGGATTTGGTAGCTGCCACCATACTCTACAGCAGCCAAAAGCATGTTAATTTTATTAAAATAAAACTGTGAATTGTCCTATTTATAATCTGTTGCACTCTAATAGACTAAATGGTCTCATGATTCTCACACTTGCAAAACAGATGCAAGTATTTTTAGAGACAGATGCATTTACTTTAACTTTCTCCATACTTTCCTAGAATTACATTAATAATATTTAAATGGTGCATCAGAGTCAACTAACTTGTAGATTCAAAGCAATGAAATACACAAGACCTTCCAAAAGTTAAAAATACTGTGGAAAATGAAACAGTTGGGTGGATTTAATTTTTCTTCATAAGTGAGACTATGCGTGTGGGCATATGTATGTGTACGTGTGCTGCTACATGAATGTGTGAAATGAATACGTTTAATTTGAGAGTATTGCTAATCCAGCCCACATTTTGCTTTTTAATCACAATTGAAAGAGATAGTTTGGAAAAACTGTTGGTGTCATTTACCTTGAATTCATTGTGAGCTCTAAATATATATTTCTATATTCACCTTCTTTCTGATGCTACTTGTTGAATTCAGAAGTATTGGACATTAGTACCTTAATGAGGAATGGTGAAGAATAGTAAAGTGTTTAACTTTTTTGAGTGCCTTATCCCTTCTTTTCATCATTTAAATATACGAGATATATTAGAATAGATGATCTTGTCAGATGGTTTTATGCATCTGAAGTATCCTGCCCTAATACTCTTTACCAACCATCAGCAAAAGGGAGAAATGAGAATTATTACAGTACAAAACACTTCCATGTCTTGATTCTATATGACCCTTAGTTGATAGATTGTATTTCCCTTATTTTAAGTTGTATCTTCTTCTGTAAGGTTATTCCTGGTGTCCCTAAGCTGGCTTTTTTCTGTATGGAAATGTTACGAGGAGAAACATAGTTGCAAACTTTCTAAAGATTGTCAAATTTTTAACAAAAATTTTTTAAAAAGAAACATATTCAATTCTCTTCTGTACACCACTGAAATCGACCAACCTTTCTCACCTTTTCCTATAGATTCCAGCTTGATTTGGCTTCTATTATGGGAAAAGCTTATAGGAGGCTAATTGATTCAGCACAGCTTGTCTGACTCAGAAATGAACAGAAGGGGGAAAAACACTATCTAATTTTTTACCAGCTTGTGAACAGAAGACTGTTTTACACTCTGTCTCCCATGGGGCAGTGTGATGAACTAATCATGTAGCGATCTACTAGGTCACAGCAAATAATTAAGACACTTGTTACAGTGGTCTGTGTACTGCCATCCTATGGTGATTCTAAATGGATTTTCCATAAATTCAAGAAAAGGTCCTTTAAAGCCCTAATTTAAAGTCCACATCATAGCTAATTAAGAATAGTATGGCTCAAAGTAATGCATCATTTCACATCTACTGTGCTGAGAATGAACTATCCTCAATGCAGAGAAGAAAATCTCCATTTTTTTCCGTCTTTAGCTCTTCCCCTATCTAAGGTGTATGCTGGAGAAAGAGCATACACTTCATAGCTTTGGTGATCAGCATGACAAAAGAAGGCTAAAGACAGCTTGCATACACTAGATACCAATTATCGGACATTTTTATATTATAAGACACTTTTAAAATGCCATAGAAAAAAATGTTCCCTGTCAGAAGGAAGAGTCTTCCTAAGGAAGGAGGGAAGTGGTGGGGGCTCATTAACATTACAATTCTTTTGGACAGAGATCTAAGGAATCTTTTTCAGGTGAGGTTTTTTGTTCTTTTTTTCTTTTTTTGTTTTTTTGTTTTTTATTTTTTAAGCAAAGTTAAGTCACTAATGGGCCAAGCATACTTTACATGTGAATCTGGCTAAACCCAAAATAAACCTCACAATATTTTCAATCTCCAAGGTAGGATCTCTCAGGACTTTATATATCTCATTATGTGATAAGCATGAACAGCTCCAGTTTATAACTAGAAACTCTGAAAATCTTAGAAATAAGAATGTTCCACAAGGTGAAAGTGACTTAGAGGGTCTAGTTTCTTGTTTGTTTGTGTGTATGTTTGTTTGTTTTTTAATGCAGTAAACATCCTAGGCCAACACAAACTTTTAAAGTTTTTCTGAACAATTCTTAGAATGTCTGATATAAAATTCTGGGATATTGATCTTTGCCTTTATTTTTAAACTTATAAAATCATCTTCACATTGTGAATATTCTTAAATTATTTCTTCAATTCAGTTTTTTTTTTCCAACCTAGTTGCCAAACTACTTTCTTAAAATTTTTGGTTAATCTATTTAATGTATTTAAGAAAAGAAAGTGTTTTGTCATAGATTTTTCTATGTATATTGAATAAATAATTAAAAAGAGAAATAAATTAATACTGAATGCAATAATTTTGTTCTAAAATGTTGCATTATTCTATATCTCATCTTAATGCACAGATTAACTAAGGCCTAAACATTTAGCTGGACTTTTATTCAAATACAGTTGAAACCAGAGAAGAGTAGTAATTCATATGTTCAAAAGAAATATGAAATTAAGATTTACTGTAAAATAACTATACAGCAATCACTTTCAGCTGTCACATCCACTATCAATAGGTTTTTTACTATATATAAATACATATACATACATATATTTCTAAATAATATTAAGTGCATATTTATCCCAAAAGCAATAAAAAAGAAACAAAATTAAGTCAATTGAAAATAACAAGATTGTGCTAATTTAGTAACAGGCAAAAATAATAAAATAATTTAAATTGTAATAAAATTTTTAAAATCTCAAATGGTTAACATTTATTTTAGTAATTTGATTTCAATTTTGCAATGTCCAAACAACAAAAAATGCAAAGCTTTTAATTGTATCATATTATTAAAATTATTCTATTAATCCTCTTTGATTTTATGAGGAAGAATAGGGTAAACCTTTAGATGAATAACTTAGGAATTTTTATTGAATTTGTTTCATTTTCTGCATCATATATAGGGAAAATCTATAAATATTATGTAGAATTATCATAAATATTACCTTTAAAATGAAATTGCAGTAAAAACAATTAACTTGGAATAGTATAGTAGATTTGAGGAAAAATGCATAAATACTATGCTTTGTAAAAATAAACACAATTTTTATCAATGCTTTCTCTTTTACCTCCTATTTATTTATCTCAGTTTGCATAATGAATATAATTTACATTGCATAGTAGTTAGAAAAACTGTTAGTGATGTCACTTGGTAAAATACTTATTTGGAGTGTTTAAAAAGTGTTAGCTATTCCATGATTTTGAACTTCCATAAATGAAATTCTTTCTCTGTAACCCCCTGGAAAAAAACATTGAAGAGTTTTCAACTTCTGGGACCACTAGCATACTGCACTTAGAACCAGAACCTCTGGCTCATGGACACAGGACTTCTGTAAAAACAGACAGCTCACTTGGGCACATGTTATGTTTTGAATAACTTCAGTACTTGCCGCTGTCAATGTCTCAATCAGCATATTATGTTTACCCTTAGCATTTTAGAATATGGAAGTAAATATAATAACAAATGGTTTTTGAAGAACAGTTAGAACTTGCTATAAAAATATATTTTTAAAATAATTTGCTAAATTTAAATAACACATCCAGTAGTCAAATTATATGCTTCAATTGAACACTGATGTATTTAGCCAACATACTTACATTGAAATACAGATACATTAGCAAAATATTACACCACGATGTTTAAGCATGTTTAACTCATTATTAGGCACTTTTTATTTGGTCAAATATAATATATTAGACTTAACTTTTACTTATACCAAACTTACATAATGATGTATGCATATCTACTTCATGTTTTTGATCTGTAAGAAAGTATTAGTTTTAAATCTATTGAGGTTAAAAATACTAAAAGTACATTATCAACATTCATATTAGAGCTTACTGGTGTTTGTCATTTCTTGGTTTCAAAACTTTTCCCCTGGCTTATTAAACTGTAATGTCCATCCATCTGAGTCATTTTCTCTACAGCATAAGAAACTTTGTGGAACAGCTGCTTCTTTTGCTACTCATGCCTTTCATATCCATTACTTTATTACTAAAAATTAAGCATCATTTGTACCCTTGAAGAACCAGAAACAGAGATACCACTTTGCATATTATAATGAGAAGTCAGAGAGTTGAATTGCTATATTTTATTTTTTTAATGGGATTGGACAAACAATTTTCTCATTAAGGGTCAAAATCAATAGAGTCAATGTGAAAGTTGTAAAGATCTCATTAATAAGATTAATTAGTGTTTTATGTTAGCTACACCAGAAACACTTCAATGGCTATTGTTAATTGAATTAGTAAAATTCAAGAAAAAAGTTTGCTTTTCTTATTTTACCAATATAGGAATGAAAATTTTACATAGTAGTGCATTGACTGCTAATAAAACCCTGTTTCATATCAAAGTTTGGAGAAATAAATGATCTAAATCAGAAAAAAAGTTTCACATCCAAAGTGCCCATCTTCTTTTTTGCCCCACTGGAATGACAGAACAGAATATACTTCAAACCAAAGTTAAATTCTTAGTAGAAAAAAATGATAAAAATCAACAGCTACATGAAAATATTATCAGCATCCCCCCCAAATTCCAATCAATTCAAAATCCATAGGAACTAGATATTTTTAAGGTTCAGAGACTGGTAATGACTTCTTGACATAATGAAAAAGCAGACTACCTCGACACATTTTACAACTAACCACTCACTGTGCAAAAGGAAAATTAAACTTTTAAGTGTAAGAACAAACACTCAGTGGCCATTAATATTTATTGCTGTGGTCTAGAAATAAACTAGTCATACCTTCCAGGTGTGAAAGGTACATAATGTACATAGCAGATGATCCCTGCAATTGAGAATATTAAGATTCAAAAGCAATGTACAGGTCCCACTGGAAAAATGTCATATCAATTTCACAAAAAAGTCTGTATTCTATTGTTAAAAGTTTAATTACAGGAGCCGTTCTATTTATTAATAAACAAAGAATTCAAATATATTAATTTTTATCAATATTTTGTGAAGGATACTTTACATTCTTGCTCTGTAAGACAAACAAGTTATTTTGATCCATGTTGTCATGATCCATATACATATGAATGGATTACATCCTCACTCAAAATAAAACATCATACTACATAATGTTTCCCATATGAAGGACAGCCTTTAGCCACAAACTTATCACCAGACTGAAAATGAATAGATATTCTTAATAACTGTCCTGTATACCCTGTATATCTACATCACCTTAGCAACAGGACAGATGAAACACTTGAAGTTTCCACAGGGCAAAAATCCATTGCTAAGCAAAAATTACAACCCAAATGCAGAAAACTACAGCTTGGTTTTTTGGACCCTACTTTCAAAATGTTACTAATTTAGTTGGCCCAATCCATTTTAATATAAACATGCAAACAAGATGGAAGGCAAAACCATTTCCTATAATTAAACTTGCACCAAACCCACTCCCACTTTCCACAAATAAACAGTAACCTTTCATCCACACAAGCCAAAATTTACCTAAGACCAGCTGTGAAAGATTTTTTCTCCTTCTTGATCTCTCTGATTACTCTTTTCTAGTTTACTTTACATTTCATCATGTCATTGGCTGCAATCTTAAAACAACTACCTGCTTAAGCCCTAAAGTCTCTAGAGTCTTGTAAAATCAGTTCTAAAAGACATGGGAGAAAGCCCAAGGCTATCCCATACCTATTTCCTGGTGTGCCCATGCATGGGGCTGCATGCTTTACCAATTCTCCTGTTACCTTTTCTCTGGGTGGTACTTACCTGCTGCTCCCCGGGCTCTGTAGATTTCACCAGGTGCTTATCCTTGTACAGAGACCAGAGACCAATATTGGGCAGGAAAATTAAAGCCACCATGAATAACAAAGTCATTTGCAGAAATCTCTTCTGTTTTCTCTTCATTGCAAATGGTAACAGAGGAGAAAAGTTAAAGGAGATGGTTCCCTGACTGCTTCTTGTGTTTAATGCCAATGTCCTTTCCTCTCCCCTGTGAAGCACCAGAAACTGAGGGGAAGCTACAAACTTTTGTTGCGTGCTCAGCACCAATCTGCACGATTCAGAGGGAGTTGGCCATCTGCAGAACAAACGCACAGTTACTTTTCCCCCAGAAAACTATGACGAAGGCATTATCTATTGGCTTAGAAATAAATGACTCAACTGAGGAAATCGTTAAGCCTATTGACCTTCATTAATAAAAAGCAATGGAGTAAATATGATCGTTTTATAGAGTAATAAGTTATGAAAAAAGGAATAGCATGCTAGATACTTCAATCAACGGAAGGTGTTTGTTGTCATTGCTGTGCGCCCACCATCCCCCTTTAGTGTGGGAGGTCTGGGTTGGGGAGGAGCAGGTTAGGAGAGAGAACTCGGAGAGAGGGAGTGGCTTGGCCCCATCAAGTGTCAAGAAGAAAAGTGTCCGCTTTTGACATTGGAACATCACCTTCCTTGTCTTCCCCGAACATCTCTTCCTGTGCTACCCTTGGGATAACCCACCTGAACTCAAGTTCAACTCTCTCCGGAGCCAGCCTGCCAGTGAGCTCCACCGGGATCCAGGGACACGGTATCCAGGGCAGAAGTCCTGTTAAGATAGAGGTTCAGGAACTCCTGGATCCTCACACACTGTCTAAATACTCCTCTGCAGGCAGTGGCTTAGCGACCTGGGAACCTGGAGGAAAGGAGGCTACAGATGTCAGCGGAGTCCAGCCAGGAAGTGCAGGCGCCGACGTCCCTTCCCCGCGTAGTCCTCGGAATGAGATCCTCCGCGAAGTAAGCGCTCTGCCCATCAATCTCTTCCCCTGCCTCTGGTGACGCTCTCACGCTCCGCTGTTCATGTTACCATTCTTTTCCGGCAACTGAACGAACCCAGAGAAACATCATGAGCACCTAAAGGGTAATATTTTAAATCTCCTCTTCACGTACAAGGGATCCAGACGGTGAAACCCAAGTCTGAGCTGGGCTTTGGAAGTGGGCGAAGGCGCCCAAAGATGAGCAGCAGGCGAAGACGCGCCGCGCTTGCCCCCGGCTGCTGGCTCTTCGCGGGTGGTCGCGGTCCTTGTGCGGAGACGACACTGGCTCCTACCACGTGCGGGAACCCAGACCCCGAGCCCGAGAGGGGAGGGCGGGCTGCCCAAAGGGTGGGCAGTGCCCGCAGGTTTCCAGATGCTGTATAAACAAACCTAGAGGCAAGGAAGAAGAGGACGGCGAAGACGCTTCAGGAAGAGGCTTTGGAGCTCCCAGACTACGCGGATCCTCTCTTTCTCTGCCAGGGCTTTTCGGAGCAACCTCGGGCAGACAGGGCTACTAGCTCCTTGGTGATCTCACCCAAAAGGCGCCAGGCCAGAGATTCCGGAGGAAAAGTCACCGGATGCACGCGGGTTTACCCGGGATTCCTCCATGGTGCCGGTGGAAGCTCGGTGAGTGGGGCGCGGCGGCCGCCGGAGGCAGAGGCGATCCGGGGCTGGACCCGTCCCGCCGAGAGAGGTTCTCCCCGGGGCCGCGTGTCCCGCGGCTCAGGCCAGGTACGTGATGGGGGAGAGGAAAATGAGGATCCCGAAGCGAGGCAGGGTTCTCCGGCTGCAGCTTCTGGAAGACACCATGGAGACCCGAGGCAGCTATACTTGGGTCTGCGAACACCCAGGGCCCTAGTTAAGATTTGGCAGTTCCACCTACTCCTCCCTCGCCTCGTACGCCTGCACTTCGTGCTCCTTTTCACTGCAAGGGCTACTTGTCCCTCTTAGACCTGGCACACTCCTTGTTGGATGGCCAGAAATTGTGGGGATCGACACAAGTCTGTGTCAGATGGGACTCCTCCCTCCCCCTAACAGATTGATGCACCAGCGCCCCTGACCGCATATGCAGGAACCTGTGGCAGTCTCTCCACCTGACCAGCGTGCCTAGGACGGTGCTCTGTGTTCTCTCAGGATCAAGAGCTCCTGATCATGAAGGAATGGGGATGAGATGAGGCGACAGATGTGCATGCAGTGAAGGCTGTATCAGCCTGTTTAGAGCCAAAAAGAAATGCCATGGTCACCTCTTTGTTACAACCTAGACAAGATGCCCCACACGCATCCCGGGCTCCAGACGGTATTTCTTTTTTCCCCTTCTTTCCTCCTCCTCTTCCCCACCTCTCCCCTCCCTCCTTTTTGTCTCCTCCACAACCCCCTCCACTTCCCACTCCTGTCTCTCACTTAAGTGTCTCACTTGAGAATGACATAGATTTGAGTTTGAAGAGCTCTGCCTTAAATTCTTCATGTTTTTGAAGAGTTGGCCTTAATTTCCTCACGTGACCAATTTAAAATGTACTTCAACAATAGACATTGGCTATATGACCTCATAAATAAAGCTTTATGCTATAATATTTGTTTTTGCGAATCGCTTGTGTTTCCAAACAGTATAAAAACACATTTCATAAACATTTTAGAATGTGTCCTTGATATATAAAAGTAATTATCTTTAAATATTACACACTTGCAATTTAAGATTCTAGAGAGAAAGGGATGTAATTCCTCACTTCTACTCGAACACACATGTACACTTTTGTATTATGAATTATTTTCTAATCTATTTCCCTCTAAAGGAGTGTGATTCTGATACATGGAAATATGAATTCTGGGAAGCAAGGAAACAGGGAGTTTTGCTGGAATGATTGATCTCAAGAAAAGGAATTAGGAGAATGACTTAAGTATATTGGATATTTCCTGAGTTAGTTACTGGTAATGTGAAGTTTTAAAAAATCAAAAATTTACACTTGGAACTCAAATTTTCAAACCCTTAACATTTTAAATGACACAGGGTTTTTATATCTTCAAAACAGCCTGGATCAGAAATACACCATAACCTCATTTTATTTGCTAAATTCAGATGCTGAGTTGTATTGTGCTTCATTATTACGTACATAAATATTCTTGCATATAATACCTATTCACAGGACATTGTTAATCACAGTGAATACATATAACTGTTAATTTCCCAGTCAAATAGATTTAGAATACAAAATAGAAACCTAAAGGAGAAAATTATTTTGCAGTATAGTTTAGACCATCATTTTTGATCCTCCCATCTGATAAATTTTTAAAATTTATTTTTTTACTTAGAAAATGATTTCCTTTTGCCCTTCACGCTGGCCTATGTTGATATAGACATGGGAAAGCTTCTTTAAATTGGTTATTAATATTGGTTAAATCCAAATTCTTACATCTTTAAAATTTGCCTTATACAAAATCCCAGTGTTCTTGTCTCCATTATGTTATGATTCAACTGGCAACCTCACATAATCAGAGTCCCATATGCCTAGTAAGGTGCTAATTGCTATGGGAACACACGGAAGAAAAACAGAGCTATGTCTGTAACCTTTAATAACTTACACTCTCATTCAAAGTGCATAATAAAGGCAATTGGAATAACTATAAAAGCCATTGGTACTGACCTTAAGTTGAGCCAAACAAGTCCTATTTTGAACAAGCCAGGAAGAGAGTGCATGGTTCCCTCTCTACCCCCAAGTTTGATGACTTCAAATAGCAATGATTTTGCTATCTCTGGATTCTGTGCATTGGATGGGCTGAACTGGGTGGTTCTGCTTCATGCAATATGGACGTTTGAGTAGGCTGAGTAAAGATGGCTAACCCTTGATACTGACTATTATCTAGAAGATATTCTGAGACATTCAATTGTAGCTCCTGGGTTCTCCTCCACATGGCCTATACATTTGGGCTGAGCTTTTTATGGCATGGTGGGTGGGATCCATGGGGGAGCATTCCAAGAACATGTGTTCCATGAGGAAGAAATCAAAGCTGCCAAGTCCTTTTAAAAGCTAAGCTCAGAATAGGGACACCTAACTTCCACAATATTCATAAGACCAGCCCAGGTTCAAGGGTAGATGGGGATAGGGAGGTAAAATTTACATCTTATTGAGGGATTTAGTAAAAACCTGGTGGCCATCTTTAATTTAATATGAGCTTCCAAAAGTACAGAGGTAGCAACTCATAAGGATGCATAGCCAGCATGGTGAGTAGTTGGGAAAGACTTCCATAGTTGTGTTGAGTTGAATTACTCAAGTGCTACTTGATAATGAGCTGATTTTTTAAAAATTTTAAAAACAGGTTCATTACCTTATTTTTTTAAAAAATGACTCCATGAATGGAACTGAATTTGAAAGAAAAATACTCTCGATTTTGCTATATTAATGAATATTTTCAAATTGACTAGTTCAAAACTTTACATGTGAAAAGATAATTCTTGCTCCAAGTCTACTGTTCATATACTAAAGAAAGGTCATCAGCAACAATCTTTTGGGTATATATCTTTAACCAACACTATAAATTCTCAAACTGATAAACATTTATTATTAATTATAACAATTATAATTAAAAATTTTAAATGATTTAATTTTAAGTTTATAGAATAGTACTTTACATAAAATTTTCAGTACTTTATTGAAATTTATCAGTGAAACAATAATTTTAGTCTTAAAATGATGAAGTTTATTTCCATTTGCATATGAGTTTTTCCCTAAGTTTTTATCAAGAAACACAGAAACTAAAATATAAAGATGATTGGAAATGGAGATATATTTCATACTTTTATTTAAAACATATTTCTGGAATATAAAAGTTTTGAAAGTTTTAACTTTGGATAAACTACTAGGATATGTTGTTATCAGGCTATGTTTGACTAAGTTCTTTGTATTTGTTTTTTGAAAAGTGATTCTGTAATGAAAACAGAAAGATGAAAGTGTTGAATAGTAGCTTAAATAAAGTAAATCTAAATTTAAATTATACAATTTATTTTATGTAATTAAATTAAGACACATATTATGGAATCTTTAATTTTTTCCCTAGAATTTCAGTGTTTATTACCACATAATAAAATCCACTTACATATTAAAATGTGATATAATCTAGTCTCTGTCATCTCTGAAATTCTTCAACAAAAGGGCTCTGAATCAATTTCTGTATATATATATATATATATATATATATATATGCATTTGCTGTTGGAAAGTGCATATAAAGTTGGCCATTCTTACAAAAGTTTAAGCACCACGAGGGAGGTAAAATGAGCTTGCAATTAAATGTGGTACAAATTTAACAAACAACAAATGCTAAAAAGGAAAAAAGGTTGCTTCTACTTGACCTAAATATTTTCTACCCAAACAAGATCTTTACCTTGTGAAATTCAATCTCTTAGCAGTCTAATTGACTTTTGCCAATAGAATATAACCTGGTTGTAAAATACAGTCATCCCTCAGTAACTGCATTGAGGACTACCATCTCTATACAAAACCTATGCATGCTCAAGTTCCTTATATAAAATAGTGCAGATAATCACATATTCCTATATGCTTTCAATATCCTATAGAGTAAGTACAATGTCTAATACCATGTAAATGTCATGTAAATAGTTGTTATACTGTCTTATTAGGAGTAATGACAGAAGAAAAGTATGTAATTGTACATGATTAATATAAATGTATTTTTCCTAAATATTTTTCATGTGGTTGATTGGAATTCTCAGATTAGAAACTCATAGATATAGAAAGAAGACTATTTTCTTTCCTATTTATTTAGTCATCAAACCTCATTTACTATGTACTTACTATGCACCAGCTACATACATAAACATTGTCATTTTATCTTATAAATGATCCTAGCATGTAGGTTCAATTCATACCTCTATTTGGTAGCTTAGAAAGCTAAGACAAGGAGATGGTAAGCATTTTGCCCACATACTTATTGGCAAGAGCTAGGGCAGGCATGTGAACCCAGGAATTTTGTTCCAGACCCCATGATGTAACCACAATAGAATATTGTCATAAAATCTTATTTTTTTATAAAAGGTGTTAATTTTCACTGTCACTTTTTACTTTATATTCTTGTGAGAAGACTAAAGATGGTAGAGACAAAATTGAGAATATTGGAAAATGATAGTTCATTTTTATGACCACAAAACTCTGTTCATGGTGTTTATGGAATGTAAGAAAGAAGATTGTGCTGAAGGCAAAGCCAATTATCAACTATAACATTATGGTCTATATAGTATGTAAATATAATTCATTAGTTTGTATAAAGATAATTTTGTGTAGGTCATGTATTAAATTTCTAGTTTAATTTATATATTAATATTCTCATAAAATACTTGCTCCTTTTTTAAAAAGTGTCATTTCTTAGGCTCTTAATATGTTTGTGATAAACAAGAAAACTGTGTTCATTTATTTCTGTGAAAACTCCAAATTATTTTGTGATGATGAAATGATTGGTAATAAAATTAATATTAAATTTTAAAGGAAGATGTTATAGTTCCATAGAATGTAGGATAAATAGAAATTTTAAAAGATGCAATTATTCTACTATTTTTGAGAAAGAAGAAAATAAGAAATTCCATATTCACAGTTTATGTTGGATAACCAAACATTTTCTCACACAATAGTTATGGATGTGAAATAAATAAATTTAAAAATTTAAATCTTACTGCATTTTGAGACATATTTATATCTTATTTGTATTTATTGAATATTTTAAGTACTCTAGATAATGCAGTGAATACCACAGGAAAAATTATTTGCTTTGAGATGATTAACAACAAAAATAAATTAAGTATAATCATAATGATCATTATTAATCATGATGATGATGATGATAAGAAGAAGAAGAAGAAGACTATGACAATGACCAAGCAGCAGCAGCAGCCAGGAAAGAGGAATGGGGCATTCCAAATGGTAGATTAATATAATTTTAAATAGAGCAGACTGTGAAGTCCTTCACCTGAATAGGTAACATTTGAACAAATACTTGAAAGGAACCAGGAAACGATCTTTGGATATCTTGAGAAATGGAAATACAAGTACCAGGAACAGTACATGAGTGCACTTGAGGTAAGTATGGGATTTTAAAGAATAACCAGGAGAACAGTTGGTCTGGGACTGAGTGTACTTTGAGGGAAGAATAATGGAGCTACAGTCCAGGGAACATGGCTTGGGGGAGCCATATCAGACATTACAATCTATTTTAGAAGTTTTCACTTTCAGTCTGCTTAACACTGGAAGTCACTCTCGAGTCTTGAGTAGAGACTAACCTGACCTGGCTTTTTGACAGGATCAACTTGGCAGTTGTGCTGAAAGTAAATTATAGAAGAAAAAGAAGGAAGGAAAGATTAGTTGCTGTAATTCAGAGATGAGGGTATTTTGCATCAGGGTAACAATAATAAAGATGAAGAAAAATGGCTAGATTATTCTCAGAACGTTCTGACTGTAAGACTGCACTGAATAATTGTTGGAATGAATACAAGACATAATGGAGAGGGCCTAAGATACTTCAAAGTTTTTGGTCTAAGCACTGTTAAGACTATTTGTTTCTTACTAAGATAGTAAAACTGTGAGAAAAGTAAGTTTGGAGGGGGAGATCAAGTGTTCTGAGATGTCTGATAGCAGAAAGGTTGAATAAGCATTTGGATATAAGTCTTCAAGCAGGAGAAGAGGGTGTGTGGATTCTAAGTTGGAGGTGTAAACGTAAAACATAAAATAGAGTGTGAATATCAAGAAAATGAGTGTAGACATATAGTAGAACTAGTAAATGTGATAAAACCAAACTCAAGGAGGTGAGGAGAAAGTTGAAAGAGACATTGAGAAATAGCAGTCAGTATAACTGCAGGAAAACCGTTAGAATCAAATGAAGAAACTTTCTCAAAAAGGAGGAGTGATTAGCTTCATAAAATGAAGTTGGAAAGTCAAAAGAGAAAAGTTGGAAAAATCATCATTGTATATAGTAATTGCAAAACTTCCTTATCCTATTAGGAAAATGAGCAACATTGAGTACAAAAAGTAGCAGTTCAGAGGCTAGAAGGATGACCTCTTCAGAAAAACTGAAAACAAAATGTTAACATAACTGTTAAGCACTTAATGACCAAAGCAGGGAGAGTATTCAAAGCTGTGAAATATAAATGTACTGTACGGTATTTGTCTCAGAAAGCAATTATCAAATGAAAAAGATTCTAGACATTATTATTTCATGATAATTTATTTTATTATTTTGAAACTAAGACACAAAGGATTTAAAATCCACTGGTTATATGTCTCTCAAATGTCTCATAGCAACCTTTTACAAAAGCTGCAGAGCCATTGGTTAGCCATCCTTGCCTTCTGATTCTGTCTTAACAACTTGAAGATTGGTAACTCGCCACTCCTTCATGTGCTCAAAAAATTATATTGAGAAACAACTTATGTTAAAAACTGGGTTGGATCATCTTCATATTATCCAATTCAAATCTTACAAGACTTCAGATCTCACGTTCTTATATATTTTGCCTTCCTTCTCTTTCAGAAGACTCACTGGTTCTCAGCCCTTCAGAGATAGAGATGGAAATGGAAATGGAGATGGAGAGAGAAATAGATAATATAGATATAGATAGGCATAGATAAATACAGACACACAAATACATGTATCATGCATATATGATTTATATTATGTATAATATGTGCTCATGTCTACACACACATGCATACACATATACATAATTTCTATAAGCATAAATATGCAGCAAAATTTTAACTAATGTTCCCTAATATTTTTAAAATAACATTTTATTAAATGAAAGAGAAAGTAGTGCATATGGATAAATAATTGAAATATGGAAAGAGAAAGTCAATAACTCAGGACAAATGACAAAAGCAAATTCATTTGCAATGCACCTTAACACTTTTGTGTCCTTTATAAGATCATCATCATCACTATTAATTTTCAGTCAGTAGTCACCCCCACTGTTTTGGTTATCTGAAAAAAAAATGTAAAACTCAAAAGAGGGCTCATGTTGACTACGTTTGATATGCTTATCAATTCCATTAACAACTGTGATACCCTAAATTATTTGTCATCATGTTAGTTGCCATTTTCAATTTCACCTTTAGACATATAAATATATCTTTGGAGGTTCCTATTGAGAAGAACCTCCAAGAGGCTGAGAGCAGTGGTAATGACGAAGCAAGGAGAAAAAGGAAAGCCTATGTTCAGACTCCATTTGCATTAGTCACCATCCAAATGAATGAAAGGACATACAGCTAGCTATTCTGATTGCTAACTTATGAAACTGAACTTATGGTCCTTAATAGGAAAATTATACCTATATCAAGTTATTATGATGAACAAAATAGATAATATATAGATAAAGACATTTTGTGAAATGTCAAAAATCGTCCTACTATAAAGTTTCATTTGCATAGGCAGAATTAGAATCAAAAGTAGCTTGCAGATAATAGAATTTAATTCATTGGTTAATTCTTTCTCATGACATCCCTCTTGTAAATCAGAGTGAGTGTTGCATTTAGTAGTCAACTCTCCAAAATGGAGAGGAATCTTCCAAAACAAATCTGTTGGTACCATTGGTTTTAGTCTAAATTCAAAGTATCTTAATCAAAACAAAGAATCATTTTAATGAACTACCAAGTAGTTAATGATTGAAGATTTATTAGTACTAAGAATGTATTACTATTTATAATGCATATTTATCAATAGTTATACTACCTATAATACTACAAGGGTTGTAAATCCATATTATGTTTCTGGCACATTGTTAATCATATTTTACTTTTATTAATTTATTTTAATTTTTACAGAACTTTCATATCATAGCTACTTTTAATAAGAATTACCTGCTTAAAAGATAAGGTAACCAAACCTCAAGAGGGTAAACAGAAAATGTAAAAAGTAACACAGCTAATATATAAAGGATCTGGGAAATGAATGTGTGTCTCTCTCATTCTAAATCTAAGTTTGTTGTCTTAAAACAAAAGTGTAAATATTTTGCTGAAGTTAATTAATTGATTTTGACCTTTTACAAAATAACATTTCTCCATCCATTTAAGAGTACTTCAAAAGAATTTTCAGGAAAGAAACACTGACACCATAATGAACAAGGCTCATAAATACAACTTATATATTTTCGTTCAGAAGTTTTTAAGAACCATTTTGTGTGTTGGTTCTGGGACTTCACTGGAAATTGTAAGAACTCAAAGACTGGATTTTTCTGTCGCAGTTCATGAAGGATGCCATAAAGCTGGTGCTATGGTTTGAAGATGTCACATCTAAAATTCAGTTATGAGTGGAGTAGAGAAAAGGGACCAAGGGAGGGAGGTGGGGAGGAACAGGAAAAAGGCAAAATTCAGTTATGAAAACTTAAAGGCCACAGTGATGGTGTTAAGAGGAGGGATGCTAAAGTTATTAGGTCATAAGCATCGTTCTATTGGTGAATGAGATTAAGGGCCTTACAGAAGAGGATTCAAGCCACTTTGGCTAGCTTGCCCCTCCACAGTGTGGGGGCACAGCACTCCTCCCCTCTGGAGAAGGCGGCAATGAGGTGCCATCATGGAATAGAGAGAGCCCTTACAGGACAATCTAATAGGCCGTGTCTTGATCTTGGACTTTCCAACCTCTAGCACTGTGAGAAAAATAAATTTCCATTGCTTATAAATTACCCAGTCTATAATATTCAGTTATAGTAGTATAAACAAAGATGATAAAAAGGAAGCTACAAATAGATGCTAAAAATTGTCCCACCATAGACTGAGACATGACTCCATATATCTTGTCATTAGCAGAATCCACCTAATAAATAAGGCTAATTTTAATCAACTAATTTCTAACTAGTTCTGAAGTTGCAAAATGCTTTATTCTTGGCCACTGTTTATCTGATAAAAAGGAGATATATATATGTAAAATGGTAAGCATGTATATAAGCATAAAAGCAAATATATCTACATATTAACATTGAAGGTCCAAAGTCTCTTTGATGCCTAAAAATATGATGTATTTCCATAGTGGTTACCTTTTAATCATAATCATATAAGGAGACAAAGTCAAGAAAATAGCTATTACTAGTATATTGTAAATGCTTATTAGATAATTTTTAAATGAATAAACATAAAAATGAATATCTGAATATTATCATTGCCTTCAGAGAATATATTAGATTTATATAAACTCAGTGATGGAAGAATGTTCAAAAATCACATGACATATCAGTCTGCAGCTTGCACAACAACTAGCTGCTCCAAAGAGAATGTCAAACTCGTTCTGAAAGACTTATAATATCAAGAAATGATCTACTTCCAAAGTCACACATTTCAGCCTTGTACAACACAGCCACAAAGTCATTCGCTATGTTGAAATAAAACTCATCTCCCTGAACATTGGTTCTGGTTCCATGCCCAGTGCCCGCCCACTATCAGTTCGAATCCTTTTTCACATGACAGCACTTCCAATATCTGATAATATCCTGTATAGTAAAAATCATCAATAAAGCTACATAATTTATTTTATAACATTTTAGCATCTCTTAATGTTTCTTTTTCTTTTCTGTGGTGCTGAGGATTGAACCCAGGGCCTTGTGCATGCAAAGTAAGCACTCTACCAACTGAGCTATAGTCCCAGCCCCATCATTTAATTTTGTTTGAGAGAAAATTAGTTTGCTTAATATTTATGAAAATATCAAAAGAAATTTGCCACAAAACAGCAGGTGAACATATCCTCAGGTATATAATACGTGGTCATTAATCTGATCAATGTATTTTTTTCATCCCTGTCAGGATAAAAAAGCAGAAGTTCACATTTGCATGGGAAGCACAGCAGTATACATTTATATTCTTCCCTCAGGATTAAATCTCCCATGCTCTGAGATGGCATAGTCCAAAGCAACCCATTTCAATTGACTATAGGAAATATATCATGCTAATTGATAATAATGAACAAGTAGCTATCTTGCTAAAAACATGAAGCACAAACTCCAAAAGGCTGGAGAAAATTCTACTAAAACTTAAGAGCTTAACATAGGGAAATTTTTTAAGGATTTTGTATTCTGAGCATGCCAAGAAAAACAGCAGATTATTATATCTCATACCTATAAAATAAAGTGCAATTATTAGGCCTTATGTCTCTTACCAGTAAAAAGGATGCCAAGAACCTAGTAGGCCTCCCTGGATTTTGAGTATAACATATTCCACTTAGGAATGCTGATTCAATATCTCCTAGCTGACAAACAAGAGTGCCAATTTTATTTGGTTTTATTTTTTATTTTATTTATTTACTTATTTTATTTTATTTTATTTTTTGGTACCAGGGATTGAACCTAGGGGTGTTTAACCACTAAGCCATATCCCCATCCCTCCCACCCCTTTTTAAAATTTTGATACAGGCTCTCACTAGGTTGCTCAGTCTTGCTGAATATTTGAGGCTGGCTTTGAACCTGAAATCCTCTTGCCTCAGCCTCCTGAGCCACTGGGATTATAGGCATGCGGCACTGTGCCCGGCAAGAGTGCCAGCTTTACATGGGGCACAGAGCAGAAACAGGAACTGCTGCAGGTCTGATGTGGTTCCAGCCATTCTGCTACTCAGGCCACATTAGCCTGGTGGATTCTATGTAAAGAAGTTTTGGCAATGGGAAAAGATGCATTCGTAACAAACCCCAACAGGGCTATCACAATTTAGACTCTAAGTTTTTTGGAGGAAGGCCATATGATATAAAGCAGAAAATAATATCCCTCCTGAGTAAAACTCCAAACAGTTAGTAGGTCCTGGTAGAGTTAGTACTGCATCATAGGAGAGCAAATGACCATGCTTTCCAACATAAGCTTGATTTTGTCAGGTCCTCTAAGTCATAAGATCAGGTGACTTTGTCAGAGAAAGTCCATAGTGCATTTATGTTACATCTAAGTTTAAGCACAAGTAAGTTTTACACCAAGGACAGAAATAAATTGTGCAAACTTGTAGTCAGGACATCCATACCACCCACCACTGTTGCACCAGACCTTTTATCACTTCACACCTATGGCCACAACTATTTGATGAAGGAGGAAAAGTACAAGCTTGGTTTCCTGATGGACCAGTTTGATCATGAGTGACAGCCAAAGTGAAGTCATGCTATACAACTTGGGGAAATTCTAAAACTCAGACTAAGGGCCAATTCTCTGAACGAATGAAACTCTATTTAGTTAATATGACATCTACTCTGTGTGGAAAAAAGAATAGTCTGAGGTAAGAAAATATTTGTGACTATATCAATGGAATATTACTTGGTTCTCAGGGGCCCAGAAAGATAAATATTGGAAGATCAGACAGAGTAATCTGGAGAAAAGACACATATATGTGCTAGTCAGAGTGGAAACAGCTTGTACTATATTTGTATAGCCTATTAATGCCAATCAGAGAGATTCACTATGAAAGTGGCACTATACAAAAGATATACAAAAATGCTTGACCAGTTGACATCAGCTGGAGGCTGACTTTGATCATCCCAGCTTTGGCATAACAAACCAGTAAATGGAGTAGCTTTGGTGGTAAGAACGTAAACCATGCATGGGCTTACCTGTATAGGCTTCCTCTCAGTAATATTGAATTAGATGCCAGTCTACCAGCAAATAAGGACTTGGAAATAAATTAATTACATGGAAAAGAGCAGCATATTTGAGATCATTCTATATATGGTTTGACCTTTCTTGATATTAGCTGTTTAACTAATACCATTGACTGAGGGTAAATGGCATAAGCCTCACTAAGCATTTTTCTCAACCAATGTATTATTCCTCATAGCATTCCACTGGCCAAGAGATGCACTTTAAAGAAAAGAAGGACAGCAAGAGGTCGTATAGTGATGTAATCCATGTAACTTGTCACCTACTATAGCAATTGAAAGCTAGTGGCATAGTAGGACAATAGAATAATCTTTTGGAGGCAAATTTGAGGAACCACCTTGGAGAACATATCCTGTGATGATTGGGTACCAACAGTTGTAACTATTTAGAATGCACGAGTCTGGTAAACAAGAGGCAGAAATAAGTAGGAGGAATCCACTTGAGGAATTTGTGGTTTTATTCCTATACCTCTAGTCTCTGTGGATCCAGAAGTCCTACTTTATAGGAGAGAGTAAATACTTATATCAGAGCACACATAATACTTTGCATAATGTTCTTTAGGCTGTATCGGACACCTACTCACCTTCTGTTTTTTTTGTGTGTGTCAAGAAATCAGCTGCTAATGAAAGGATTAACTATCTCTAAGGCAAGTTGACCCTGATTGTCAGGGCCAGAAATAATCATTTTGGCACCATGGTAATTCACAGGTGCATTTATTAATACTTTTCTGTAGATCATAATAATGGATAGACAAGTGCAGCAGTCACAGTCTAAGAATATGGTGACTAGGCTCCGAAGAAACCTCAGGCCATCCCTTAAGGATGAGGTCTGTTTAAACCCCTCAAGTGAGTCACTTATACTGGCAAGAAATACTAGCCCAGGTTGAGAGAAATCTGGAATAGGTAGTAGAGAAAGGAAATGACAAGTAGCAAGTTAGGACCTCACAACAGGTGGGCATAGTGTGTCTCACTAACTTTCCTCTTGCAAGTTACCATGGAAGAGTGACTATCCTGAACCATGAGAAAACTGCGTGCATTTCTCACTTAAACAATAGTGGATTGTAGTGGGTGCTGAAATATGCCAACCAGGTCTCCTCTTGACTGAGACTCTCATTTATCCAGCTGTCAGAAATGTTGGGTGCTGATAGCATATAACTAAGTCCCAGTTTCTCAGAATTTTTCTTCCCCAGAGAAACTGTGTCTTGTAAGATTTTGCACTTTAATCTCACTACCACCCCATTGAAAGGTAGCCTGCATACAACATTTGAACTATAAAAGAATACAAAGTCATGGCTCCCTTGCCTCACTGGGAAAAACTCTGAAAAGAAATCTAGTTTCATTGATCATGTGAAATCTCTGTTGCAATTGCCATATAGTTCAAATTTACCCTCTGCCAGATCCTCTTTCCCCCACTGCTTACTGATGACATATATTCAACTCAGAATGTGTAGAATTGTTTGTTCTGTATTCTATAGCAACTAGGGTATTTTCTTTTGATTATAAGCATATATTAAGTAGCATTATAAAACCACTTTGAAGACATTTTCTAAAAATGACTTAAGGACTTTTTATGGTCCCTGTTTAATTAACATTGATAACATGCTTTATAGAAAGGTTTGCTTGGGGAGGAATAAAAACAATATATTCAAAAGCTGTAATGACTTCATTTAATGCCAAAACATTGAAGTAAAATTGCCTTAATATTAAGTCTATAGTATAAAAACCTAATATATTACCATTAAGTCAGTAGTTGAAAGATTGGCCTTTTCCCTCAAACTCATTTGGAAAATCTGGAAAAATGCATACCAGAAAGGACAACCTTAGTGGTTAAAATAAAAGTGTGCATTTGGACTCATAGTAGACATAAGTATCATCAAATACAAAATAATGATATTTCTGCCCTCTTATTTTAAAGTTTCCTTTTAACTTGACTCTTTTGCAAACTAAGATCTACCTTGTCAAGATAATGGCCCACTGTCATTCACTGTAATAGTATAGGGTAGACTTCAGAAAACTGAGTTTCCATGAATAATAATCATGCATCCAAAGATGTCACCAGAAAAGGGGATTTCCTCCCTCCCTTCCTCCCTCCCTCCCTTATTTCTTTTCTTTTCTTTTCTTTCTTTCTGTTTTGTGAAAGGGCCAGAGCAGTCATCTAACTTTTCCCCTAGTCTTGCCCCTAATAGATCCTATATTATAGTGTGGAAAGGCCAACAATAAATAAAACATATGTACAGGAAGTGACTCATGTTAGAGGAAAAAAGAAAAAGAGAAACAGCCAAAACAAGAGCATGTAATGTCAAGAGGGTGGCATTAAGAAAGAGAGTGAACAGGCAAGGACTCAGTGAGAAGATGGCAACTAGGCAGGCCTGACTGAAAAGAGGAAATCAGGAATATATTTAGGAGAGATCATTTCAAGTGAAGAAATAATAAATGCAAAGATCTTGAAGTGGGATGGTGCCTGATATGTGATATGGTATAATATTAAAAGATCAATCCACTAGAAGATCAATTTATTTTTCTCTCACAAAACTTTATTCTTTTTATTTAATTGTCTTTAGTTAAATGGTAACTGGCAGGAAATAAAATAGTTGACCATTTTCTCTCTTGTCAAAAGCAACTTCTCCATATAGACATATTTATATATAAATAGTACAGAGATATTTATGTACGTATGCACATACTATATGTATAAACACATATTCATGTGTGAATTTTATATATTATTTATTTTGTATGTTTATGTATGAATATGTCATTATCCCTATATATGTAGATAAATGCATACTATAGACTATATATAGTATAGATACTATATGTGTGTGTGTGTGTATATATATATATATATATATATATATATATATATATATAAAGAGAGAGAGAGAGAGAGAGATACTATATATATAGTACTAGGAAATATGATGGGAAAATCATTTTAAATTTTTCTTCTTGCCAGCAAGGTGGCACATGCTTGTAATTCTAGCTACTTGAGGCAAGATAGAAAAGTTTGAGGCCAGTCTGGGCAACTTAGCAAGATCCTGTCTCAAAATAAAAAGATGTGGTGGTGTAGTTTGATGGCCAAGTGCTTTACTAACATGAAAAAGGCCTTGGGTTAATATTCTGTACTGAAAATAAAATTCTTTCTATTAAAAGTGATGTATTTGTACAGACTTCAGTGGGTGCTGTAAAATATGATAACAATACTGATAATGTGCTTTTAAAGAATTTGTTATATGTCAGGTGTTTCTCTAAATAATATACATATATTCATACATTTAATTTTTATAACAATCACATTATCATGGGGATGGTAAGTAGTTTGTATTACATAATCTAATAAATCACACATATCTAATAATTTAAAGCGGGAAAATTGATGTTATTTATTGTTCATTTTCTTAAACAATGCATACCCTTATTTCAAATCTCAGGCACATTTACTTATGTAGACACATCCTCACATGTTCCATTTGAGATGACCGAAAGAATAGGTTCTAGTCTATTAGAACTATTAAGTCCATTTTGTATAGGCTACAATTCTCATCTCTACCTGTGGTGCAGACATAGCTAATCGATTCTGTTTTCTACCCGTGTAACTCTGAAAACCATTTTCACCCAGCACTCCATATAAGCCTGGCTGTAGACTGGAGGTGGCATTCATGTCAAATCTATTTGCCATTCTGCACATAGGTTATAGTGAGCCATCTAAAAGCATCTAAGAAATTGGTACATAAAATAGTAAATTTTAGAGAATTCCTATGTCAGTGTTAATGAGGTATAGTTTGCCTTGTGAAAAGATTGGAAATAAGAACACCAGTTAGAAGACTCCTGAATAATTCAGTGATGAGATGATGAGGTCCTGGAGTAAAATGTTAGCAGTAGTAATGGGAAAGAGGGGCTAGAGAAGGGACACTTTACAAAAGAGGATTTGAAGAGATTTATTAACAGCAGGGGATTATGGAGCCACAGGAGTTGAGTAAAAAGAAAAAAAAAATGTCTTTGCCTTATCCTTTTGACTTTTCCCTGTTTGGACCTTTAGTCTATAATTTAAAAATTGCAATTCAATCAGTTTGATCTTTGGAGAGAAGGAGCTGCTAGCAATATAAGCAGAGAACAAATTAAGTAAACAAAATTGTTCCAGTACTAAAACTACTACTTATAATCATAAATTTCAATTCCTGCTCAGTAGAGAGCTCTTTTGCATTTTATTTTTAGAGTGTGTTGTGATGGACAAGTATGTACACAGAAAATGATGCATTACTAGTATCAGCATTTCATAAAGCTTGCATATTACATATGTGTGTAGATAAGTAAATATGGGGACACATAAATGAATCATGTACATGATATATTGTGATATATATGGAAATTTAACATTGAATATTAAAAATAAAATCAATATATACTTTAAAATTAAAATAAAATATGTGTGTAGATAAGTAAATCAGCCTTTAGATACTTTTCTCATCTTTGGCTAAATAAAATAGAAATACATCCTAAAATTTAAACCAATACATATATTTCTTCCAATAACATTAAATTATTACTTACAACAAGTAATTTTGAATAATGGATTACATGTAAGTTTTATATTCAACCATTAATTCACATTAGCTATCACTTGTTCAGAACCTAATGAGTGAAACGCGAAGTCCATATCAAGACATAGAGGGGAAACAATCTAAGTCAGATTCATTCGTATTTTATACTTCCAGGAACAATGAATGGAAATAAGTGTTAAATTAAGGTTCAAGAAAACAATTGCATTCAGTTGAATTAAATATGCTAAGTAGTAAATTAATTAGTGCCATAATTTCTTATCTCCACACTACAATTTTATGCTGCTTCAAAATAGAAGAGTCTAAAAGATGTGGTTTGAAATGATATATGGAATTTTATGTTCCTTTTTTAATATGAATTATTGCAGATATATACAATATAAATAAAATAAGCCCATGAACACCTGTCTCGCACCACCACAGTTAATAACTGAATTATCAATACTGTCAAAGTCCTGAATCTCATGTGCTCTTGTGAACTTGCTGGGTATAATGGTTGAACATATATTTTTGAAACTGGCACTGCCCATGAAATATTAAGACATTGTTTTTGGTAACTGTAATTATAAAAATATTTATAATACTGCTCTTGCCACGTGGCACATTGCTTTCATGCAAATTTATAGTGCTGAATCATTTATTAACTAGAACTATATGGAAACAATATTCCTATTGATTACCAGTACTAAAGATGTAAACAATGCATCCTGTCATTTATTTAGCTAACACATTTTGTTCATGTTGAATGTTTGAAGGTGATGATGATAATTATGATAACAATGTTAGTGATCATTGCTTGCTTTGATGAACAATTAAGCTTCCTTGCTTCTCTTATTTAAATTCAGCAATATTTATTGAGTGCCTTTTATGAACCACATACTGATAGATGGAGAAGAACACAAATAATAGTAAGAATAGCGTCAATAATATCAATTTACATTCATTTTAATTTTTCATGCTGTCTCAGGCACTATTCTAAGATTTTAATACAGTCCCTCATTTAGTTTTAGTCAGAATCCTATTTTGAGATGAGATAGATGTCAAATACATCACCGAAAGTCACAGAGCTTGTAGGCATAAGACCCAGGACTCAACTACCACCTGGAGAGCAAGATAAATAAGCCATTATCTCTTTCTTCATAAGGAGTTTCAGTAGAATTTATACAAATAATAATAAAGGCAAATAATTACCAGCAATATGCACAAAAATAGAGCACACATCATCTGAGGTGAAGCAATAAACTTTCAGGAGCGAGCTGCATGAAATTATAGACACACTTGCTCATGTCTTAGCACTTAAACAGAGGTAAAATTTTCTTTCAAGCTGTTGGGAAAATAAACACAAAACAGTTTTGAGTTTATAGGTAATAGGATCTGATTGATATTTTGTAAGTTTGTCCATCCATATTTCAAGTGCATAATGGAGAATAAACGTAGACCACGGAGGAGAGAAGCTGGGAAGACCCGCTGTCAGTAAGGAAGGATGCAGTGGGAGAGGAAGAGGCAAATAGGAGCAATATAAGGAGCTTGGAATAAATGGAATTAGGGGACAAACTGGAAAAGTTGTAGTTTAAGAAGAAAGAGCAAGCACAAAATATATCAATGTATACTTAAATAATAGAGTCTTGCAGTTTATTGGCTCCCTCTTTTAGCTCATCATATAGGCCAATATTTAACTTTTTCTGAACAAGATGTCATACTAATATTAATTAGTAGTAGTAATAGTATTAATAATTATTTTTAACAATATGTCATCATTATTAATATTATTAATAATTTAGTATTATTATTTAAATCCTAAGGGATGCCATTATAACTTAATGGCCATTTTTCTTTTTGAGGTTTCTGAGATAAAGATATATACTTATTTCCTTGAATCATCTATAGAGAGAGTAGATGTATCATGTATATGTGGTGGCAAAATTCAAAATAAAGAATAATGAAATAATTAAGTAAATACCTCTTTTTCTATTTCAAAGAATTAAATATTTGAATAATGTATAATAATTTAATGACTTAGTTTTCCAGTTTTTGATGTTAAATAGTACTTAGCTATATGCAAAATCAACCACTATGTATATCTGATGCTAATCAAATTAATACTTTTTCAACCAACATAGTGACTTCAAATTAGTAACCTGGATTAAGAACACTGTGGTTTATTCATATAAAGTAGGTTTACCTGTTTTTAAACTATTTGTATAGAAGCAATATAGAAAACTGAAACATCTGAACAATGATACATGTTAAAAATACATTCATATTAAGAAGATTAGTTAATAGATTTTTTAAGACAAAATTTATAAAATCAGAAATTCATGTTTTTATCATTTTAATTCTCAAAATTTAAGTGCTTTTAAGAATTCAATAAATTGTAAATAAATGTAAGAATACTTTTTTTTTTTTTTTGGTACTGGAGATTGAACTCAGGGGCACTCCACCACTGAGCCACATCCCCAGCCCTATTTTGTGTTTTATGTAGAGACAGGGTTTCACTGAGTTGCTTAGCACCTCGCCATTGCTGAGGCTGGCTTTGAACTCGCGATTCTCCTGTCTCAGCCTCCCTAAGTGCTGGGATTACAGGCTTGCTCCACCGCGCCCAGCTAGAATACTTAATCTAGTGAAGAAGTTAAGAGTAAATTTTGTTACACTGAGTCACTATAGAATTCTTCATTTTGTTAGTTTTAAGACATAAAAAGTTATTTATTTTTATAGAAGTAGCATTAAAAATAGGGATGCTTTATATAGTTTGCTATTGAATAATGTTAGATGTAGTGGTTTTAAATTTCATTGATGGGAGATATATGTAAGAAATGGTTTGAGAAACAAAAAAAAAGCTATCCAAATGCAGACTAGTTTTTGAAAATCATGTGAAATTTTTAAAAAATCAGAAATGGGTATACATAGGTGCATTTTTCAAAAGGCTTCTAGAATATCTTACTATAAAATATAGAACTAATCTTCCATAATTCTACAATCCATCCACTTTTTACCCCAATGTTTGCTGTTGAAATAAAAATATAAAGACAGATTTACCCTCCTTTTGATAGGACACATGTCTGTATTTATTCGTTTTATTATTTTAAATATTCCAATACCTACATAGTGGGTTCAAAAACTAGAAATCAGGTAGGTCTTTCTGACTGGATTCCTATTTTATACGACAAGTTCTAAAGCTTGCAGTTACTTGACTCAGCTCCATGGTGGAGCCATAAGCATGAGCTTCACATTTTCCCTTGAAATGAAAGCAATACTATGTAAGTTCAAGAATTTGCACAGAATTATAATAGATAATATTTCATAAAATATGTTTACAAATTGTGCATTTCCCCTGAAAATCTATTAGTAATGAACTGACAATTCAAGTCACAATTTGATTTATCAGTTGGTTACTTTAGTAATGCAATCCATCATATTACAACAACACAGCAAATAACACAGATTTTTAGAAAATAGAGGAAATAAGACAAAAATACAAAGAATATTTTCATGAATTTTTATGCGACATTCTTAGCAAAAAGGAGAAGAAAAGGATTGTTTGTTGCAAGTATTTTAAAGGCAGGTTGGATATGTGTATTAAAGAGATATTAAAGAAATCAAAAAGGACATATAATTTAGATGTTTGCTTAAAGGTCGCTAATAGTTTATAAGGTAAAAGAAAACTGCTGAATCTGGCATTTACTGATTAAAAACACTGCATATAAATGGGACCTTCCACACTAAATGTGCTTTCAAGTATAAACTAATTAATATTTAAAACATTTCAGGAAAGCCAATCAATTCTCCTCTCAGGAATAGAGAAACTGAGGCTGGAAAGTTAAGTAGCATTGTTTATCTGGGAATTTTACATAAGAATTTAAAAATATAATTGAAATTACCTGATCTGTTTTAAAATCAAGTCATTGCATATTATTTCTTTTTCAAAATCAGAAAAAAGAATAGTATAGTAATTTTGCTATGATATTTCATATTTTAAGACTAACTTTTTGAGAATAACTATTTTTGAGAATAACTATTGTTATGGTTTGCCTGTGAAATATCTCCCAAAATGTCATGTGTGAGATAATGCAAGAAGGCTTAGAGGTGAAATGATTGGGTTATGAAAGCCTTAACCCAATCAGTGAATTAATACTTTTGTTAGGATTAACTAAAGGCAGATAGGGTGTGGCTAGAGGAAGTGGGCATTGGGGGCATGTCTGTGGGGTATATAATTTGTATCTGGTGAGTGGAGTCTCTTTCTCTGCTCTCTGATCATCATGTGAGCAGCTTCCATCCACCATACTCTTCTGCCTTGCTGTCAAACTTCACCTGGAGCCCCAAGGAATAGAGCTGGCTATGGACTGAGACCTCTGCAACTCTGAACTCCAAAATAAATTTACTTCCTCTAAAATTGTTCTTGTCAAGTCTTTTGGTCACAATACAAAAAAAAAAAAGTTGACTAAAACAACTATCATATTTTTTAATTTAATAAATGCATACAAAATATTTTTTTTGTTTTTTTGTTTTTTTTTTTTAATTTTTTTTTTTTTTAGTTGTTGATGGACCTTTATTCATTCATTTATTTATATGTGGTGCTGAGGATCGAACCCAGGGCCTCACGCATGCTAGGCAAGCGCTCTACCACTGAGCCACAATCCCAGCCCCATACAAAATATTTTTAAAAATTTCTCATTACCTAATTGTCCCATTAGCAAGTATTTGGTCAACCTAAAGAGAGTTTTCAGTGCTAAATTTGGAAAAAAACTAAGTAAAAAAGAAATAGAAGATGCTCGGTGAACTTTATGAGCAAACTGCATAACTTATATAATATTTAGGTACACAAGGTTTCTTTTTGTGTGGTTAGATATTTCCTAAGATATTGCAAGGTAAGATACTATATAAACTGTGTAAAATATGTTGCAAAGTAGGATAATGTGTAAGATAATGTTCTGAAATGAAAGATAATTTAAAGGCTCATTTTGAGGACTACGTTTTGTACATGATTATGCAATTCTAACACAAAGTAGATCAAATTCCTTTCTCTATAATAGTGGTAAAAGGGAGTTAGAGGCTGCTCTTACTAAAAGCACGGACTCCACACTTGGGCCTGCAGATGACCAATCAGTCATCTATAGGGTAGAATCACTGCTTTCTTATTGCATTTGTCTCTTTGTGACTTCTTCAACTTTGGGTCTGATTCCTGCTCAACTCTGCATATAGACATGTTAGTCATGTAAGGAGAGTCTGTCTAAAACTGGTAATCCTCCTGCTTTGAGGTGGGAGGCAACAAAATAAGATTAATTAAGGTATTTTCAAGATTTGCTGGAACATCTTAATCAACACTGTCAACAGCAGTTGTCCTGCTCCATACCATTGGAATGGTACCTAGTAGTCTCTAATCATTCCTTAAACTTGCAAGAGAGCCTATTGTTGACCTAACTAACTCCATCTTGTTCTTTCTCTGAGTAATGTTTTCCTGAAGTCACGTTGGAGTCCAGGAACGAGTCTGATTGACCTGTACCCTGTTACAAAAGTAAAAACCACCCAAAGCATCAGCAACTTTGTTATCACAGGACTTCTACATGACTAATCCTGAGATAAGTGCCACTGTGCAAGCCCCCAAACCTTGCTCCTTCCCTGTATAACCCCAAAGCTCTTGTCAGCACCCCAGGAGACAGGTCTTAGGATGTTGGTCCCCTGCTCATTTCTAGGATGGCTATTTGAATAAATTCCTTTCTTGCTTTTACCCCCATTTTTCTTTTGCGTGGTCACCTGGGCAAGTGGCCAAGTCTAGTCTGTTGGGACCCTTGAGTTGAACCTCGGGCTTAGGACTCCAGTAGCAAAATTAGCCGGGTAAAGAATGAGCTAAAAGTTAAGAAGGGTTATAACAAACTCTTAATTTCTAAAAGCAATCTTGTAAGGTTTTATTTTAGTCATTTATGTCATGTAAATCTATAAAGTTTTTTCCATTTCTGAATCCCTTGTGAATTCTTATTTTCTTTCTCTTTTGTTTTCTATGAGAAATATATAACTATAAATTTTGTTTGTAATATGCCAGATCAATTATTTCCAGAAAGAACATTTCTACTGGATTTCTTCTTCATTTTTTCTCTGAAGCCTGTCTGGGACTATATTTCTTCAATCGTGTATTTCCAACCCTTAAACTCAAGTACAAGGAATAGTGATGAACACATAGACAATTCTTATCATCCAAATAAACATATGATTAACAAACACACATTCACACCTATGTGTGAATGTGTGTATACACACAGTATATAAATAATTGTTCACAAGGGCTTTCAGTAACTAAAATAAACTTTATATAATTATATATATAGACACACACATATATACATATATAGATTTTTTTTCTGCATGCTCCTATTTGCCCATCCTTCCCAGTTACCTAACTATTTGAATGTAACAAAATAAGGGACAAGATTCATAGCAGCTCTGTTCTCTGCTTGAAGGAAGTTTCTACATAGTTCAGTGCTCATAACCTCTGCTGCTCATGGGCATGGGAAGAAATGAACCCAGCAGTTCAAACAGATTATTTTCAGAATATTTAAATAGTTGCCATTGCTGCTGTGTGAAACAGAAAAGAAAACATGAATGATAAAATAAAGGTGAAAAAAGACAGTTTTATCTGAAGTAGAATATATTTAATTTTCATGAAAGTAATTGTATTCTATGAACAATTTTTTTATTATTATGGTTTTTTATTATTATGGTTTTTTATTATTATGGTTTATACTATCTTAATGGTCAGTGTTTTTTAAAGCTGAATTTTATCAATGTGACCTATGTTTATAGATTGGATATTAAGTGGGTCAATAATAGAATAAGAATTTAAGTAAAATGCAAATTAGGCAAAAGTTTATTCTATGTAATACATCAAATGTGGACAGGTTGGAAATTTTTGTTAAATGTGAATAGTTTTCAATTCTTTATCCAATTTTGCACTTTTAATTCAATCATTTAATAAAAGCATATTGAGCACTTCCTATTTAGCACTAGAGAGAGAAATTATCCATTCTCAAGGTATTTATCCAGAAAAGCATATTTTTACAATGAATAGAATACAAGTTGCAACACTATGATAGAATATTTCTAAAAAGTCCTATAGGAATAAACACACAGAAACCAGCTGTTTTAGAAAGAATCCATGGGAAAAATAATATGAGCTTTTGAATAAATATTAAAAAACATTTTAACAAGGAGAAAAAATATGGTTGCTGGGCAGAGCATTAATGTAGTCCAGTGCCTCAGAGGGGAGTATATGCCAGAGGCAAAGCCATGAGGATGTAAGAATGATTGGCAGGTAAAGCTTTCTGGTTATTATTTTTGTGAATGTACAATTCTGTAGTAATAATAAGCATAATAATAATAATAATTAAAAATAATTATTTTTTCCTCTCAAATTGATAAAGAGGCTTAATTTGAAAATTGATAAAGAGGCTTAATTAATAAGAAATGCATTTTCATCCACAGACCTTTTCACTTCAAGCGAGAACTCCTAACATGACTCCAATAGAATCTAATGAATACCAGTTATTCATAATAAAAAAGGTGAATTAGATAAAGTAGCAATCATTATTGTCTAATGAATACATGAAAACATTTAAAGTAAAAATATTCAATAACTCATACAAGATGCATATACAAACTCATATAGAGAAAATTGGCTCACCAAGGAACAATGATGTTTCATTGAGTGGTGGTGTGCATCTGAAATCCCAGTCAATCCAGAGTCTGAGGCAAGAGGATTGTGAGTTGGACACAAAGGAAGATTCAATCTAAGATAGAAAAGAGAAAGAGAGAGAGAGAGAGGGAAATAGAGAAGAGAAGTAATTTGGAGAACATTTAGGAAACCATTGAATAAAAACTAGAAAAAAGAGGAGAAAAACACACACACATCCCAGAAAATGGGTTATGGGATTGTGTATGGAAAAATTCACTTAATGCCTTCTCAATACTTGAATGAGAAAATAAATCATGGTGAGATTAGCTAACTTATCTGAAGCTATACAATATAAATGAGTCACATTTATATTATTATTTCAAACTCACTCTATTTACCTTAAAGCCTGTGTTCCTCCCACTGCTACTGATATGTGTACATCTCCATGATGCTTCAGTAGTATTTTAAGAATTTTCCTGTTTAATATATTGAAAGTTCAGTAACAAAAACTTCAAATCTCTAGCATCTCATCAATCCTCACAGACTATAATTTAATAAATTCATCTGTGGTTTATGAAAAATCAGCTGATATTTTTAACAATTTAAATGTTCATATATATACATATCAAACTAAAACTGTTAATTTATTTTATAGATTAGAATCTTTTCACTTCTCCTGAAAATTCTCAATACCATAAAAAATTAAACCAATATAAAACAAGAAAATAGTAGTTAAAATATTCAGACAATATCATTTCTTTAAAATGTTTCTCTATTTTACAATCTACATTGCTAAAGAATAGCTCTCTTTTACTTAAAAATAATTCAGATTTTACTGTTAAAAAAAGCCTAAATGTAGACACTTGCTAAAATTTATTTAACTAGGTTAGCATATGTATTAACTCATTTGAAAAAATATATACCACTGGTACTTTGAAAAGTATTTCTTGGCTATTTATTTTTTTCTCCCCTTTCTACATTTTTTTTTAAATTGGTGCATTATAGATGTACATGATGATGGGATCTGTTGTTACAATTTGTACATGCAACAATGTAATTTGGCCAATATCACTCTCCAGCACTTTCTTATCCTTCTCCACCTCCTACTCTCTAGTTTCTAGTCCCTTTCCTCTACTGATCACCTTTTGATTTTGATGAGATTCCCCCCACCCCACTTTCTTTTCCTTTTTCCTCTCTAGCTTCCACATATGAGGAGAAACATAGGACTCTTGATGTGAGTTTGGTTTACTTTCTTTGACATAATGGTCTCTAGTTCCATCCATTTTCCTGCAAATGACATAATTTCATCTTTTTTTGGCTGCATAAAACTTCATTTTGTGCATATACCACGTTTTCTTTATCCATATATCTGTTAATGGACACCTAGGCTGCTTCTATAGATCAGTTATTATTAATTGTGCTGCTATAAACATGGGTTTACGTGTATCACTATACTATGACTTTAATTCCTCAGGATAAACACTGAGTAGGGGTACAGTTGGGTCATAGGGTGCTTCCCTGCCTAGTCTTTTGAGAAACCTCCATACGGATTTCCATAGTGGTTGTACTAATTTACAATCCCATCAGGCTCCAAAAGTTCCTTTTTCTCCACATTCTCTGTACCATTTATTATTTGTATTCTTGCTGCCTGCCATTCTGTTATGAGATGAAAGCTCAGTATAGTTTTGATTTGCATTTCCCTAATTGCTAATGATGTTAAACATTTTTTTCATATATTTATTGGCCATTTGTATTTCTTCTTTTAGCAAGTGTCTGTTTAATTCATTTGCCCATTTATCAATAGAGTTATGGAGCTTTTGGTGTCAAGTGTTTTGAAATTTTTATGTATTCTACATATTAATCCTCTGTCAGAAGAGTAGCTGGCAAAGATTTTCCTAATGTATATGTTCTCTCTTCACATTCCTAATTGTTTCCTTTGCTGTGCAGAAGCATTTTAATTTGATACCATGCTATTTATTAACTCTAGGCATTGTTTCCTGAACTTTAGGGGTCTTACTGAGAAAGTCATTGCCTGTGCTTATAGGCTGGAGAGTTGAGACTGCATTTTTTTTTATAGGAGTTCTACATTTTTTTTTCTAGGAATTAGTTCCTGGTCTAATTTCTAGGTCTTTGATCCATTTTGAGTTGACTTTTGTTCAGTGTGAGAAATAATGGTCCAGTTTTATTCTTCTACACATGGATAATCAGTTTTCCTAGCCCCTTTTGTTTAAAAGGACATCTTTTCTCCAATATATGTTTTTGGCACCTTTGTCAAGGATGAGACCACTGTGAATATATGGGTTTGTCTCTGGGTTGTCTATTCTGTACTGGTCTAAATAAATTCTTAATGACGGTGGACCAAAAAGAATTAAGCTATAATATAAGCAAGGAAAGCATTTATTTGAGAAAAAGAATCATGACTTTTGTTCACAAACAACAGGTGACCCAAGGTGTATTCTCACCAGGACAAGGGAAGGGGACCTTCAGAGAATCAAGCAGAGAGGCAGTACAATCTTGAATCAGTTCTTTTGAAATTTTAGGATTGACTGATAGGGGATGAAAGCATAAGATTGAAGAGTAGGTTATGCCTTGGCAATTAGCAGAAGTTTTGGGATGTGCTGATTGTGGAGAACTAGGAGCCACTAGGTCATACACTCTCAACCACTCCATCTTCCAAAATGACACTCACTATGGCATCTGGCTTTAAGAAAGTTCCATACCAGGGAAGATATTTCTCCAAAATTGAATAGTGGGAATTGTATTTGTTCTCTTACTGGTAGAATCTTCTGTTTTATTTGTATGAATATTTTTTTCTGTTACTTGAAATACAATATTACTTAGGAAACTGGAAATTAGGTTTTTTCGTTCATTTTTTTTTAGATTTTTATACTTCTTTAGTATCTACTTTATAATCAATTGTGAAACCATAGTTGACTTATTGGTTTATTTTTCTGGATTTATGCATATATAAAAAAATACTTGTCAAATTAAACACTGCTTGCTGTACAAGTATACTTAGCAACAAGTTTGGCCTATTTCTGCTTCAGTTCTCCCATATAGTAATCTATTTACAAAGAAATAGCAATTTATATAATTTATAGAATTCCTATTCTTTACACACACACACTATATATATATGTATAATATATATGTATATATATATATATATACGCTTTATACATATATATTTGAAGAACGATACAAAATAAGAATGCAGAAGAGCTATGCTAGATAGGCTCCATATATCTGTTATGTATGAAAAATAAATTTGTTATTTACGGAAGAAGGGAGATACAATATCTGCTAGTAAAATAAGAGTCTACTCACCTAGAAATGAAAATTCAAAGTAGAAAACAGTTTATAAATGAAACTCAAAGTAATAGAAGAGACTAGTTAGGAAATCTGGACTTTAAGAATCTAGAACACAAGGAAATGGCTGAGTACTGAGATTATAATAGCAACATCTCTTAGTAAGGAAACTGAGAAAGGAAAAGTTTAAGAAGATACAACAAGGTCACTTTGAAGAACTACAAAAATTGACTTAGAGATTTTATATTTATTTCTCCATATGTTGCTGTGAAATTAGTTCCAGAAATTGGAATTGATTGACCTGAATTTAAAGGAGGACTAATTAAGCTACCCTGAAGGGGGGAGCTATGAGTAGCAAGCCACTTGGCAGATCATTACAATAGAAATAGTAACAAAAAATATCCAATATCCAAAATTATTTCTTTGTTCATGGGGTTTCTCATTATTAACATTGAATAATATAACCATAATTCTTTACTGTGGTAATAATGTTGCCAGTCTTATTAATTAACTTTTTATATTATCATCTTTGAACAACTATATTATTTGTGGTTGCAGATCACATGATGTAACTGAATAGTCTCCATCCATTACCATGGATGGTATATCCATTACTATGATGGTACATCCATTACCATGATTTTCCAATGGTTAGCCCCCCAAACTCGTGTCTGAGTACTAGGGTAAGAAGTACCATTAGTGACCCCATTTTTTAATATAAAATATTCATGAGATACACACAATAAATAAATAGAAGAACATCCCTCATCTTGGCCATTGTAGTGACCACAAGATAAAACTGTGTATATCCAAAGTGAGATTTTCTTCCATTAATACTCTTTGTTATTCCTATATCAACATACTTTATTTTTGTCAGGGAAAAAGTAAATCCCTCTGACAGAACAATAAGAAGAGTTTGCATGATTTGAAGGACTTGCTTTAAAAGTATTCTAACTAGCTGTGTGAGGGCTTGACATGGGCAATTGATGCAAATGTGCTTTGATGTCTATACACACAGAAAATTCAAGTATTATCAGAGACTTGATCTGAAATAATACTAGCCTGATATATAAGGACGGGATGGAGTAATCTTTGCCTTGTTTATGGAAAGATGATTTTGGTTGTTGAAAACCGTATTTAAACCTATAATTGACCAAATCTCCAAGAATTTCCACTAGAAATTCACACAGTTAGACAATAGGATTGCTTCATTTCCAGAAGCCTAAGCCCATTAGGGGAAGTATTAGAATTTACACAAGTGGTCCTACCACTAAAGGAGGAACTCAGTCATTTCAGATATGATTCAAAATATGTATTCACTTGTCAGATTAACCACACAGAACAATTTTAGCCATCTTCTTTGCCTTGATTCTTGTGCTTCTTCTAGATTTTACTCCCAAAACCCTAAGACCCTCTCTAACCTAGGGATGGACACTTTCTCCCCCACATGTTCCTTCCTCTGTTTTATTCACCTTTGAACCACTACTCCTGAGAGCATACCTCTCCTCCTGAGAGCATACTTGTAATACTGCAATTGTGAGTGGTTATAGGTCCAAAGTTAATTTCTCTGTGTGCTCCAGGTGTGTTGTTGTTGGAAATGCATGGCTTGTTGCATGGTCTTTATGGTATTCTGTGATGATTGCCATCGTTTGTAACTACATGGTCAAGTACAGGGAAGTTCTCAAGGCAGCACAGAAATGCATTATGCTACTGAATGTAAACACACAAGAAAATATTGTACTTGCGTAATTCAGATGGAACGCTTTAAAAGAATACATTAAATGAGTTCTAAAAAAAAAAATAAACTGCCCTAATGCATTTAAGTCAGAATTTGTGATGTGGGAATTAAGTATAGATAAATGACAGTAATCAGCCACTAAAATATCTGTAATAAAAGAATCATTGCTGCGTGCGTGAAGATAGGCCTCATGACATCCTGCGCAGCACAGCACATTAGCAGTAACTTTTAGCTTGAGATGAATATGTACATAGAGTCAAAAGGTTTTCTAACTTTAATAGTATTTACATCTATCAAACACAATCTAATTTTCAAGCCAAAGACTAAAGAATTATATAAAACTCTGTACAAAGTTCATATTTACTGATTTGGAATGAAGAAAGTGACATATAATTATGAAATTTTCTGTATGTTAATTAATATCAGAGTTTGGAACATATGATCTTCTCTCAATTAGTTCATTACAAGTCAACAGAAGCAAAATAAGCCATGTAAATTGTATAGAAAATTCATTATTACTCTTTCTAGATTTCTTCATATTCTCTTATGTTTGAGATAATTGCTAGCTAAGTATATGGTTTCCGAAAATAGGTAAAGATGTACAAAGTTTGTTTTCTGAATACAGAAATAAAAAAGAATAGAAGGAAAAGTGTTTCAGCTGAGACTCTTTTAATTATCATGCCACTTGCTATAGATTTTTGATAATTTATAAAAACACCATATTAATTGCTTTTCAACTTCAATACTCCCTATGAGCTTCAATAGGGCTTCCATTATCTTCCAATGATGCATGTAATATTAGCATGTGATGATACATAATGAAAATTATGTAAAACAAAC
Organism: Geosciurus inauris; assembly: GCA_004024805.1. Lineage (NCBI taxonomy): Eukaryota > Metazoa > Chordata > Mammalia > Rodentia > Sciuridae > Geosciurus > Geosciurus inauris. The sequence goes on along the minus strand of PVHX01011339.1, from coordinate 22,001 downwards.
ATAAATGATAAGTGGTTTAAACTAAAATAACATTTAATGTATATAAGCTTTGAAACATAGATACAAAAAATTAAAACAGAAGAAAAGAAGCTTAAAAGAGTACTCAGGGCATTACTGGTTAAAGTACTTTGTCTCTAATCTGTTCCCCAAATCAACCATTGAGATTTGTACCACATACATTAGTAGGATGAACACACACACAAAATCAGGTTTTAAATTTACTATATGATTGATGGCCAGTTTGATCAAACTTGGGTGTAGAGGCAAAAGACATACCCATAGGGTCACTTAATAGAAATATACCAAAAAGCATATGATGTTTATGATTCTCAGCTGAGCAAGGAGGAGGAAAAATACAGTTTGTGCACAAAGTTAGGGAAAAATGTTACTTTTCAGACTTGTAATGTTTGATCTTTTTTCAATTTTTATCTTTATGTTTTGCCTTACAAATTCTATTACTCATAATCGTCACGTGACTATTGTTTTGGCAAGAGTGAAATATTTGGCAGAGTCCAGAATCTCAATAATTTATAATTTGTTGAAGGATTGCTACATGTAATATGTAGAATTACACACACACACACAATCAAGAGTATATTAATATCTGAAATATATGATACATATATTCTATATCAACTACTTAGGGAACAGAATTATAATGATATTTATCAGGTTAAAAGAAACAGAAAAGAGTCATGTGTAAGAGTCACTCTTAAAGAAAATTGATTGCTATAAACATTAGAAAATTCCAAATATGTTATTTTGTGATTCTTCAAAGAAGATATCAAATATGTACTTCACACCAGGCACTGTGCTAAAAGTCACTAGCCTCTTGATCTTGTGTTTTAATTCAAGTACTAACAAGTGTTTTGGATGTTCAAAGGAGAAACTAGGTTGGAATTTATAAGATGGTTCATAAATGTGATTGTGAGTCAAGCCTTTCAGGTGGCTTATGAATCACATAGAAAAGTTTATCAGAAGCAAAGCAATAACTTTGGACAGCAAGCACTCAAGTTAGGACAAACTTCCTTCAGAAGACTGTCTTCACATCAGGCACTGGGCTGTAAGGTCAGCAGTCTCTAGGACTCTTTTCACTCCTGACAAGCTGGCTACAAATTCAAGAATTCCCACTACCCCTTCCTGTTTGAAAATTTGCTGAAATGCCTCATAGAACTCAGGAAAGCACCATACTGAAAAATAAGAGTTATTATAACAGAAAGATAAAAATCAGAGTTCACCAAATGTTGAGGCAAATTATAAGAAAGTCCCAAAGAGGAAATCTGGATTATCCTCTTCCTGTGTAGTTAGTATGCATTAGTTATCTTGTGACAATATATTGTCGACTAGAGAGGCTACTGTGAGTTTTGGTGTCCACAGTTTTTATTGGAACTCATCATGTGTGCATGTTTGATAGAATCATTGGGTACATGTTTCAGTTTCGCATCCCTCTTCCATCCGTGAATTCAGGCTGTTATCAGTTGGCTCAAATCTCCAACTCTCTAAATAAGTCTTTCTGGCTTGAGCTGCCTTCATCCTGACTCATCTCCTTAGCATAATCTATGAAGTACGGGAGTGGAGACACTCTTATCACTCAGAGAATTCTCAGAATTTGGAGACCACCTCCCAGGAACTGGGGACAAAACCCAGCAGAATTTTTTATTATGTATTCAGTGACTGATTTCCTTCCATTTTTTTTACACTATTTTTTCAAACTAGTTCAGGTTTCATAATTCAGTTAAAAACAGATTTTTACTCTCACTTTCTTTTTCTGTTTGATGCAAAGCTCTAAATAAACTGACCATTAGAGTTGCTAGTATGATAATAGGATAACAGGAGTAGGAATCAGTTCTAATGATTTACTTGATAGTTATGGGACACGGCAGGGCTGAGGAGGGAGAGAACTGAATGAAGTACTATCCTCAGCAAAAATCCAACAGGGTACCTAAGAACTCAGTAATTAAGATAAATTATATATAGTATGACATTTTGAAATCAAAATTAACAAAAATTAATTTTATTAATTTACATTATGTTCATCTATAATGAACAAAATATAAAATTTTGCATATAAAAGCAACATCAGCATTGCCATTTTTTTTTTCTTTACTTGTGGCAACAAGATGGCTTGCCATGGCATTGTGACCCTGTTACTTAGGAAGTGCGCAGACACTCTAAACAGTTAATCCAGACTTTCAAGTTCATCTAGGACAGTGAAGAAGGTGTGACTTCACCAAGTGAAGATGGGAATCTGAGTGCATTTGCTACCTTGGCCATGATTCACACACAGACTTGGCTGGTGAAGTAGTAGATGAAGTCTTCTGGACTTGAAGTGGGACTAACCTCAGCAATTTAGTGAGACTCTATCTCAAAATAAAAATTAAAAATGGGGCCTGGGGATATAGCTCAATGGTAAAGCTCTTGTGGGTTATTTCTCCAGTACCAAAAATAAAAATAAATAAATGTAAAGAATATTGTTATGGTTTGGATGTGATGTCCCCCAAAAGCTCACATGTGAGACAATGAAAGAAGGTTTGGAGGGGAAATGGTTGGGTCATAGCCTTAACCTAATCAGTAAACTAATCCCTGATGTATTAACTGAGTAGTAACTGGAGGCAGGTGGGGTGTGGCTGGGGACATGATTCACTTGGGGGCGTGGCTATGGGGTTTATATTTTTTATCTAACAGTGGAGTCTCTCTCTCTGCTCACTGATCATCATGTGAGCTGCTTTCCTCTGTCATACTCTTATGCCACAATGTTCTCCCTCACCTGGAGTCCCGAGGAATATAGTCTGCTATCTATGGATTGAAAGCTCTGAAACCGCGAGCCCCCAAATAGACTTTAACTCGCCTAGAATTGTTCTGGTCAGATCTTCTAGTCACAGCAGCAAAAAAGCTGACTAAACCAAATATAAACTTTTAGTTGCTGAGTTTGGCTAGTCAACTGATCTTAGTCCCTTGTCTTGCTTGGTCTCTGCAATATTTTACTTTGTCATATGGCCAAAGTTCCTCTACTTGTTTAGGACCCAATACATATTGGCCTAGGCAAAGACATCCTTCAGTATTGATGTGGGAAGGATGGTGATCATTAATGATCTCACCAATCACCAGATATAGTAATATTAAGTGTGAGATGAAGAGAAGAATCAATAAGCTATTTACAGAGACAGAGTGTGATCACTAGAGCTAATAATCAGTACTGAGAATATAATGAGCATCAAGTACATACACAAAAGTTTACCCAAGATTGTTATTTTACCTTTATCAATACAGTTCTTGTGTTTGGTTTTGATATAATTACAATAAACCTGCATTATTATATTGAAGTCTTCTCAGATGCAACACCCCCAAAAAAGGGAAAAAAGTGGGGAAAATGTGCAAATTACCATTTTAAATATTTTTGATTTGTTTCATTATTTAGTGACATTAAAAATTCTCAAATATTTTATTTTCTGTAAAAGTGAACAGAGTAAAATAAAAGAAAATACCACAAAGAACCTTGCAAGTAAAATTTATTTGACAGTATGGTTGACAGTTCTAAGTGGTATATATCAATCTTTTGTTTCCTACAGAGATACTGAATATCTTAATTAATGTTTGAATAGCTTTCAACAATCTTTAGTTAATTCCTTAAAGTATTCAAACAATTGCAGTAATATAAAATTATATGTGCTCAAAACCACTTCTCAACGGATGTTCTATGTTGCCCTTCTTTTGCAAGCCCTCCTGTCATTTTCTGATCATATCACTGTGCATATTTATTCATTATTATCTACTCTCTTCTTGATATACAACTCCAGTGCATTCTTATTCCTAATAATATACTTCATGTTAGCATAAATTAAAATTATTTTGCTTATGTCACAAATAACCTGTTAATTTATTTTTGATATAAATAATATTAGAAATAGTAGAAATAACAAGTTGTTCAGAAAAATAAGTCAAGAAAAATAGGAGAAAACAAGTAATAAAATAATAAATATATTGTAAAATTTAAACAAAAATATAGTTTCAGAATGGTAGCATTGAATAGGTAAGGATTATAAAGATATAAGTATTTTTGCTCCTTTGTTTACTAATAGAGGGCTTGGAAATTAACACATAGGAACTCCAAAATATCTGTAATGGTATTCTTCAAACTGGGATACTAATTTCCATGGTGGGGAAGGACAAAGTAATTTTAAGAGAATATGTTTATAGATTCACACTTTCTATCTGTATTATATTTTACAACACTTCTCCAAATTTGTAACTGACTTTCCCAGGTTATGGAAGAAAGTCACATTCCCTACAAATTACGGTGGTACATTGCCTTGGCATAGAAAAATCTCCAGGGTGCACAAGAAAGTAGAGCTTCCCTTAGAAATCCATCAACACACCACAAACCTGGAGATTTACAAAGCTCCCTCTATTATTCATATTCTTGTGAAGGATAATATGTCCTGTTTAAATGTATTATTTTGACTCACAATGAAATAACTTGAGTTCATCTATATGGTGAAAATGCTGTCTGAATACTGGTGTGTTTTTAATCACTTCTCTTTAGAGCAATAATATATTCCATACGTGGAAAATTGTGGCTCATTTACATTACCATTTCAATTCGCTTTAGGCTCAAATGAAATCTGATTACTTCAGAAAGTTATTAAGATTTTTCCCAGTTTGTGAATTTATAGAAAAGCTCTTTATAACATTGTTATTTCCAGGCAGTAGAGTTTTACCGCCATATAAAAACAGAGATTAAAAGTTAGTTGACTGCTCAGTGAAGTTATAATTTTAATAATGTAGTGCCTAAAGCTAATAGAGATGCCTGCTGATAATGAATGAATGTATTTATGGATCATGTAGGCATTTCCTTCACCCATGGCATAGCAAAGTAGAATAGTACTTATGTTTTACTGTTTAATAAATAATAATTTATTTAGACTTCAAAACTATTATATCTGCTTCTAAATATCTATTTTTTCCAAAAGATGTGGTCACTTCTGATGACATTTATATATGTGTGTATGTGTATGTACATATATCATATATTATTTTATGTTAGATATATATAGATACTTAATTTAGCAATAGAAATAACATGAGAATAATATTTTAAAAATCAAAGCACTTTTTCAAGAACTAAAAAGAAAACATCATTAATGCCATCTACATTATATAGTTAAATATCCTCTAAATGACTGTTGTAATTAGGAATTCATTGTAAAAAGGGACTAAGGCAGGACTTTTGAATGAGGAATGGGTGAGATATTTGTGATCCATAAATTGAAAGGGACTAGACTAGGTTTAAACTTCATTCTCATTATCTAGCATAAGAAAAATATTTGAGTGTACATTGCATTTGAGGGCAGTCATAGAAATGTCCTCTCTGATTTTTTATATGAACGTGGAAATTAGTTACGGTCAAATATTCTGAAGCCCCAATTCTGGATGTCACATCACCACAACTGTACTACTTAGTAACTATTTGTCCTTTGATAAGTTATATGACTTCTTCCCTTCCTCTTTTAAACTCATGTACAATATACATAGATGAAATATCTACTTCATAGAGATGAGACAATGAATGTATATTTAAACACATACAATTTTTGTCAAAGATAAAGCCAGGCACTAGGTACCATATAAGAATGTATTTTATTTAGTAATAGCTATTGCAATGGAGAGGAGAGCTGGGTGTAAGGTGAACTCAACTTGGATTTGTGCAGAGGTTATTGAGTATATTAAAGTAGAATGATTGAAACTAGGTAGGGGAAATGAAGGAGCTTGAGTAGAGTCAATGAGGTAGAAGTTCACAAAAAGTAAACAAACAAGGAGAATGGTTACTTGCCCAGGACATGTGTATTTACCACTTGCCAATGACTGAAGTTAGGCTCTACCCTCTGACAGAGACCTGGTTTTCAGGAGATGGGAGTCTTTCAAGTGTTGGCTGGAACAAATCGTTAAGTTATTTTGTCATCCTTGAGCTAAAGTTCCCAGGAAGGAACTAAGAGAGTTGGAGTCATCATCACAGGGATGTGACATTGAACTGTTAGAAAATTCTCTGGTGTATGCTCAAGTCCCTCATGATCGAGGAAGTATGGGAAATCATTTTTGCTGAGAATCTGGGAAATTTTTAGAGACCATATCAGGGTAGAGTCAAAAAAAGTCCAGGCTCCTTAGAGGGGCTGAACTGGGATTTGCTCAAGTGGAGAATCTGTTACACTGTTGCTGGCAAACCATACTTAGGTGGTTCTCTTAGGTGTATTTTATCAAAGGTCAAACCAAGACACATAACAGCACAATTCAAATGTGTTGTAGGAAAATGAAACTTAAACTTGAGCTCTAGACTTTTTTTTGAAGTCTGGAACCTGTTTCCCCACTGATTTTAGATGATGATTTTTCCTGAGTTCTGCTTTATAAAACATAAAGTGGCATCTTATTGTATGGATCAATACATGATACATTTAAATTTGAAAAACAGAATTGTTTTTTTATCTATAAATACTGTTTTCAGAATAAATGCAGAAATAGTGACACATTCGTCTCTAGCTACAATTAGGAAACATATTTTCTGGTTTATATACCCTCTGTATAGACATCAAAATAACCATAAATACAATGAGGGGATTAAGAATTAATATTAGAAAAAGACAATACAATGGATAACCATCAATATTATGGATATTTTTTCAAATTCTAAAAATATTGGCTACTAGATATTTTGAGGAAAAACTGATTAACACAGTTTAAGCCTCCTCTTCTTTTTTACATATATAAATTGAGAATAAACCACTGCCAATATCAGAAGGTGGTAAAATTTCTGGAAGAGGATAGTAGTATCAATAGTAAAGTTTTGTTTCTTAATTAATTAATTAAAAAAGATATAACATGTCTCATGATATATGAAAACAGTACTACAGCAAAAACACAAAAAATCTGATAACTAGAAAGCTAAAAAATAAAATTACGTTTAACCTACATTACACATCTAATGCTACACATTACACATTACACATGCTGTTCATATTTTGAGATATATTCTTCATGGTTCAGATGTTCATATATATATATATATGTATATATATATGAGCAGAAAAATATGAGTGTATATATATATTTTCAAAATAATTAAATTATAGTATTCAGACTGAGGTTTTGGCTCAGTGGTAGAGTGCTTGCCTCACACATATGAGGTACTGGGTTCGATCCTCAGCACCACATAAAAATAAATAAAGATACTTTATTTTAAAATAAATAAAGATATTTATTTTAAACTGATAATGTGGATTTCGTCTAGTTTGACAACTTATAGATATTGCATAAAAATCAATTTTTCAAAAGTTAATGAATTTTGAGCAAAAATAAATCAGCTACAAAGAAAAAAGTATGTTTTCTCTTGTATGTGGAAGCAAGAAAGACAAAACAAAACAAAAAAAGGATTCCATAAAGTTAGAGGAGAAACCAGTAGTAGAGAGGACTGGGATCAGGAAGGGAGCAGGAGAGGGTATGAGAGGTACTGGGGAGTGAAATTGATCACACATGCATGTAGAGTTATGCCACAGGAAACCCACCACTCTACATAACTAACATGAGCACAAAAATGTTAATGATCCAAAACATGTTTGTATATACAATCAGTGAAATCATATTTGTTAAAATCGAGGGTGTGCTCATCAGAACATCTTAAAAATCATTACTGGAGTAGTACCAAAATACCGTCTGAGACCTGGGACAAATTTTTGATGAATATCTCTTATGAAACTGTATAAATATGTCTATAGACAAAGGTAAAGGCATTAGTTTCATTTTTAAGAGATATGTGTGTAAGTATATAGTTGTATGCATATATAAATATATAATATTTTATACAAATTATTTATATAAATATTATATATTTTATACAAATTATTTATATAAATATATAATATTTTATATAAATTGTTTATATATATATATATATATATATAAAATTCCTGGAACTAAAAGTACTAAGAAATGGCATAACAAGCTTGAGGAAATGGATTCTCTTTTGTAAAACAATCTACAACAGGATACAAGTAATACCAACATCACAACTATTTGTTTTAATGTCTGATGCTATTTTTATCCTGTGTAAATGAATCATTCCACCAAAATTTCTGAGTTATTGTTTGTAGAATTCAGCATATATCCATTGTTCATGTTTCGGCCGAGAGCATAACCAACCCTTTTCCCTGAATCAAAACTAAGAGAGCATTTCAAAAAAATTGATTTGTGCAACATTTACAAATTCAAAGACCTTTTGGCTGATTTTTAAAGCATGGGATTGCCCAAAATATGTTATAAACAAATACAGACAGATAGATATAGAATAGATATGGATGTAAATTTAGATATTGATTTAGAGAGAGAAGATAGAGAGTTACCCGAATTTAACTTAAATATTTTAACTTTGTGGACAAAAGGAAGAGTTCTAAAAAGATTTTAGTTTCCATTTCTTCAGCCCTAGCTAACCACTTCCCACTCTCACTTCCCTCTAGCTCTTTCCTATGTCTCCCATTCTTCTGTTCTGCTATCCAGAGATTGACTGACATTGTTCAGTTTCCACCGAAAACTGGAAGAGAAAATAAATAAAACAAACCAGAATCTTCTTTAGCTTTTCGAGGAAAGAGTGATGCTAGAAATACTCATTTATTGCTACTTGTTATAATGTAGAAAATTGCAGAAGATACATATTAAGATGATAGAAATAAAGACTGTTGTTGATTTTCTGTAGTTTTTTGAGTACTTTTCTGATATGAGAATATACTGTGCATATATTAATTATGAGCTCTTAGTTAATAATATTGCCTATTTTCAACAAACATAATGAACAATTTTATGACTCTCTCCAAGTAAGAACGGCTCTTAAGTTCTTAGTTTTAAAATATTTTAGATAGCTAAATTGTAGCTAAGTTCTTTCAATTGTTTTGAAATGAAATTTCACTTCAATATGAAACTGGAAAGCTACTAGAATTATCCACTTAGTAGACTAACATAATTCACATTTGAACAACATCTAAAAGAAAATGCATGCCTGTCCTGTTTTGCTGATGCTTAAGGAATATTTTGAAATGAAATCAAAAGATTATCTCCATACTTATTAAAGCTTTATTTAACAAATTTGAATTGCATTCCTTCTATGTATTAACACTCTGAAAAATGCATGCTATTCAAAGAATGGGATATTTTCTTCAACCTCATAAGATGTACAATTCAGTGTACTTATAATCTGATGAAGTGATTTAAAGAAAAATAATAAAGAAAAAATTATATGGGTTTCATTTTGACTTTTCATCATCTTGGATCATTTTCTAGAAAATAATTTCTAATCATATATTAATCATATTTCCAAAAGAAAATGCAATTCACAGGCAGTTTGATGATAATATTTTGCATTTTTAGAAGATATTGAGGTATCTTGTTAATAAGAAACATCACTAAGAGAAATGTCATTTGGGCTTAAGCATAATGAAAATGTAAATTTCAGACTTGTGAACTATGTTTTCTCTTATATAATCCTTTATTACTTTATTTCTGTTGTAAATAGTTTATTTTGTTCATCATTTTATGATTTTTAAAAACATGCTTGCCAGTCTTCTTTCTTTCTTTTTCCTTTTTTTGTAATATTTTGAGTTGTTGATGGTTCTTTATTTTATTCATTTATTATTTATATGTGATACTGAGGATCGAACCCAGTGCCTCACATATGCTAGGCAACTCTCTAACCACTGAGCTTCAGCCCCAGCCTGCCAATCTTCTTTCTTATCACACCTTCTCCTGATATATCTTGAGGATAGTAGAAGTGCTTCAGGCCTATTCATTCCAACGACAGTGGCCACATTGTTGTATATGTTATCTTTGCACTTTATGCTCTTCCCAAACTTATTTTCTCAGTTTCAAGCCTACTCTATGAACACGCTTTATCTTTCCATACACTTATTTTTCTTATTAAATTCAGCTGGTAATAAAACAAATCTAATTAATGGAAGGTCATTAGGAAGTCAAATATTTTATAAAGAAATCTCAGAAACAGAAAAGATTTGTCCAGACTGACAGGCGAGACCAAAACATATTTACATGAGACTGCTTGAAAAAGTGGATGATTAATGGGGAAAGTCAACTATGAGGTGACAGATTTTTAAAAAAAATGTAGGTAACTCTAAGGACAACATCTGGGTGTTTGTGGAATCACAGTTATGGGATATTATTGCAATGTAACAGTTAAAATCAATTAATTGTTGAAGATGAACATAAAGTAAAAAAAATTGTTTACATTTTTTTTCATGCAGGCACATGAAGACATAAATACACTGAATAAGGCCAATTAAAAACTAACAAAAATGATAGCAATTTTTTATCTCTAGGGAAGGTGAAAAATGAAGCCACTAAGATAATGACACAAGATCATCATTACCTTTAGATTTACATAATCTATTTTGTATTTTTTGATACTTTACAGTGTAAATGTGTTCATATTTGTTCTTGTATAATCAAAATAGTACCCTTAAAAGAGAAAAAAAGTGATTTCAATTCTCTAAAAAGATGATATGATATTTAGGCTACATAAAAGAAACATTAATTTCCTTCTTCTGGAAATAAAGTGTTGAATTATTAGTAGCGATAGTGCATTTGTTCAGTTTTTGTTTTCTTGCTTTTCTTTCTTTATTAACATTTTTATTGAGGCATAATTGTCATACAAAACACTTCACATGATTAATATATACAATTTAATGGATTTGCATGCATGCATATACTCATGAAATCATCATTACAGTCAAGGCAATAAACAAATCTATCACCTGAAAAAGTTTTCCTCCTGCTTCCTTTCTTTATTGGTAAGAAAACTTAGCTGGAGATCTAACCTCTAAACAAATTTTAAAATGTATATTATACTATTAACTATAGGCACAATGTTATACAGCAGATCCCATGAACTTACTACTCTTGCATAACTGAAACTTGATACCGGTTGAAGATCTCCGCATTTCTTCCTCCTTACATCTCCTTGCAGCCACCATCTTATTCTCTGCTTCAATTAGCTTGATTATTTTAGCTACCCATATAAAACAGATCTGGCAATTTTTGTCCTGTAATTGACTTATTTCACTTAGCAAAATGTCCTGCAAATTCATCTTTGTTGTGGCACGTGGGAAGATTTTCTTTTTAAAGGCTGAATACCATTCCATTGTATCTATACATCATATTTTCTTTATTTTACTTGAGTTTTCTATTTCAACTGGCCAATCTTACTGGAATTAAGTACATTGAATAAGATAGAAAAAGCTATTGTAACAGAATGATGCATGTTTGCATATGATAAAAAGGGAATTATTTTAGGAAATGATATTTAAACAGAGACCTGAATGAAGTGAAGACATAAAAGAAATAAAAAATTCTGAAGAAAGAGAGTTTGACTAACAGCAACTGGAAGGTCTTAGGTGGCAGTGCACTGGAAGGAGCTACATGCTGAAGAGGAGCAAGGAAACAGGAGAATGGAAGGGAAGTGGGCTAAGAGATTGAGGAAGATGGGGTGACGTGGATTTTGTTAAGTCCTGCTATGGACTTTAAATTTCATTTAAAATAGCAAAAGTAGCATGTGAGGGAAATGAATCATTAGTGATTATGTGCTTCAGCATAGGTTGTACTCTGTTGGATCCCCAATGCATAAAGTAGTGCCTGACATATAATATAAATAAATATATATTGAACACATGAATATACCTGTGAAATGTAGGTGTCTACAGAATTTAAAGAGTGTAGAGTTTATCTTAGGTGATTACGACATTACTAATTTCCACTAAAAGGTTTTTTTATATTTTGATTTTTTTTCTATTTTTAAGATTTCATAAGAATTCGCTGCATTGTGATCCACATTAATATCACATGAGCAATTACAAGAACTAATAAGCTCCCTTCTGAGACACCTTTTCTAGCTAGGGGCTATGTGGCTTTAAGCCCTTGTCATTCACACTCAACAACATCTATCAATAAATAGCAAGGGCCAGTACTCCAGCACACTCAGCATGTCTTTGGCTGTTGAGACACCAATACTTGGGTGCAGTCATCATTGGAAAGCATGTGGAAAATTACTGTAGTTCTCATCATTTTAAACATCCTGCAATCTCATGTTGACTTTTTCTTATGGGATTCTGGATTAACACACTGCAAACAAATACCAATTCAGCAGATAAGGGGTTGTGTGTGGGTCTCAGCATCTAGCACATCTAATGACCTAGGTCATTAGAAGCCATGATGAAAATCTACTCTCTGTGTGGAGAAATGAGGACACAAGCTACCAGAAGTTAGGGAATGCGGAAAAGCCAAATAGAAAATATTCATACTTACAGAGTTCTTTTTCTCTTTAACATATGCCTTAAATGTTGGCAACATATTTTGAATTTCAGAGTAAATTTGTGAATATATTTTCCATTGTATGAATGAATAAGAGAATGAGAACCATTTGCAAAATTCTTTTCCATTAATCAAAACCCTAGGCTGAAAATTGACAGTTTTTTAAATTTAATAAGGTATTATACATGACTTTTAATATTACTGTTCTTAACTGATCATTACTTATATCACCTATTGCTAAAAAATGGAATGAGGAAAAAGAACACCTTATGTATTTTTTTTTTACTTATGCTACTCAAAGTTCTTTTTTAAAATTTTAATGTGGGGAAGTTCATGGGAACAATGGTAGAACTCTGTTTACAGGGGTGTAAGTGGGGAGAGGGCATGGGGACCATAAAGGTGGTGGAATATGGTGGTCATCATAAAGCCCTAACTTTATGTATGTCTTCATATATGTTGTGATTCTATACAACTTACAACTGGAGAATTGATATGTTATGCTCTATCTATGTACAATGAATCAGATTGCACTCTGTTATCATGTAAGCCTAAATAGAACAAATAAATATATTAAATATGAAAAAAATTTTAATTTATAATTTAAAATGTACAGTTGTGCATGATTTCATGATATTGTATTTATCATTATGGCCACATAAAAAATTAAGGAAGTTTTTAGCATGTGCTAATGAAAGAGTTAAGCCTCAAAGCTAAATTAGATTATGTACATTTTAACTTTTAAAAATGGCCCTTTTATGTTAATTTTATATAGGGGAAAATATATGGTGATTATAAATAATAATAGTCATTAAGCAGAAGTACACCATACAAATAAAGAGAAAAATGCTTTTGTCTTATTGAAAAATACTCTCCTCCACTTCTCTGATTGATACTTTTACTGTATGTGCATGACTCACTCTCTCTACATACACACACCCACACACAGATCCACACATGTGCACACACGATACTCTCTCAACTCACTTTACCTTCTCACATCCGTTTTCTCCACTGCAATAAGATTTGCACAGTTTTCATGACAAAATTAAAGATATGTATTCATCATTAAAATACTTTATATATGATCAATTCACAATTGCCAAGCTATGGAAACAAACTAGATGTCCTTCAACAGATGAATGGATAAAGAAAATGTGGTATATATACACAATGGAATTTTACTAAGCCATAAAGAACAATGAAACTATGGCATTTGCCAGTAAATAGATGGAACTGGAGAATATCATGCTAAGTGAAATAAGCCAATCCCCAGAAACCAAAGACTGAACATTCTCTTTGATTTGTTTATGCTAAGCCAAAATAAGGGAGGTTGGGAAAGTGAACAATAAAAATCCATTGGACTAGACAAAGGGAAACAAAGGGAAGGGAGGGGAGAGGGGAATAGAAAAGGCAGTAGAATTAATTTGATCATAACTTTCCTAGCCTTGTATTTATATACATGACTAGCGTAACTCCACATCATATACTACCATGAGAGTGAGAACCTAAACAGAATAAGTTATACTTCATATATATATATTCTCAAAAAATTAAAAAAAAGAAAAAGCAAGGAAAAAAAGTTTATAATAAGATATAGTACTTTCAGATGATTTAGATGATCTAAAAATGTGGATTATAATTCTGCTTTTGCAAATAAAATATTTGAACAAAAAGAGATAGTTAGCTACATAAAACCGTTTGTAACTCTGAAAGTGCTTTGATGTTTGAGAAGTCAATCTTGGTAAATATTCACCTCAAAAATAGTGCTTTTTCTTAATGCTAATATTAATAATAGATAATAGAAATCACTACATAAAAATAAAATACAGTTCTTTAAAGGATAAATGTGACCGTCATGTAACAATTTAAAAATAAGCTTTTTAGATAGACTAAAAAATATTGCCCTTGGTTTTCTATTAATTACACAATAATAATATATGGAGTGTTACAAAATGTAAGGGTTTATTTAACAAAAACTGAAAAGTTCAATACCTGCAAACACTTTTAATTATCAGAGAAGAAATATTTCATTTCTAAATGTTTACTTGGAAATGACAGAGAGTGAAATAAGAAAGGACTGATTTGGTAAAATGTTTGAACTAAAGATAGTTTTAAGAGAAACTGCATTTGGATTTAACTTTTTAAAAATTTCTCCCTGTGCTGATCCTTGGTTGACAGAGGCTGCTATGCATAGGTATCGAGATTAAGTTATTTAGCCAAGGATTTGTAGGTGGATAAGAAATTAAGATCAAGTTTTTGAGGGATGGCTTTTGCTTTTTTTTTTTTTTGGATTTTATACTCAGAAATTTTTCATTTTCTGAGTCCCAGGCTAGCTATTATTGTGCTCCATTTCTAAGTAGTATGGATGAAATGAACTTGAAAAATAACTTTTTTCTAAAAAAATCAAAACTTTCAAGGGTAGAAATTTTCATTGCAGAATTTCAGAAAACATACAAGCAAAAAAGAACTCAGGGGTAAACATTAACAGTTTCAGAGGATAGTATTAACAATTTTAGAAATTCTGAGAAGATCTTAGAGCCAGTGATCTTGGTCAGATGTGATGTATAGGATTTGTAGTGATTTAACAATTATGTAGCATGGATTCAAGTTCTATTTTAATTGGTTTTTTTTTTTTTTTTTTTTAATGATTGGTGTGGAAGTAACAGATTAATTTGCATAGATCAGGTGCAAGGACTAGGAACTGAACTCCTCATACCCCTGATTGGCCTAATCACCTAGTTTATGCTTTGCAAGTGCTTACCAATTACTGTTTTAGTTTATAAACAGTATAGACCTTAACATTTAGAATGCTTTCTCCCTGGTATTTTCATTCACATTTTTAAGAAGCCTGCGATTGTCCAAGGTCATTATCATTTTGCTCTAAACAGCATCAGTGAAGATGGTGGAATGAGATGGACATCATTACCCTAGATACATCTATGAAGACACGAATGGTGTGAGTCTACCCTGTGTACAACCAGAGAAATGAAAAATTGTGCTTCATATGTATACTGTGAATTGAAATGCATTCTACTGGTTATAAAAAATAAAATATTTTAAAAACTAGAAGTAAGAATAAAACTAAACAGCATCAATGATAGGACAGCTCAAGTTCTCCTGGGGGGTTTACACTTGTATCCTTTGCTTCTATTTTCAGTGCTATTCCTCACCCACCAGAGTACTTTGTCCCCATAATATTTTTAAATTTCATAGAGAGATTTCAATTTCATTCATTAGAATAGTATTTCTGACTTCTGAATCACTTAGTGTGTCATAAATCTAAAGTGTGTCATAAATCCAAAGTATTTGGAAGAGAGAAAGACACCTGTTCTTTTATAATACTTAGAGGCAGAGTACATCCAGAGACAAATAACTAAAACTTCAAATTTGCCAAAGGTATTTTTTTAAAGTCCAAATTGTCAAATGACTTGTTATAGCTCATCTGTTCCTTTCAGCCATCAGGAAAATCAATACTTATTTCAGGTGTTACTGATCGTGTGGTTATCTGCATCAATCACTAGGATGGTCACAAGGAACAGATCAAGCACAAGGGAGCTATTTCATTTTACTTGTGATTTAGAGTGAAATATGATGCATATCAATCTTTGTGTCCTGCCAAAAGCTGCCATTACAAGCACAAGTTATACTTTAATAATATTAAATGTAGTTTAAGCTTTCACCATCAAATCCTGAAATGTTCAGATTAACCTTGGTTAATAACCCTCAGGTAACTGTGACAGTAACTAAAATAAAATATTTTCTCTGATGTCAGAAAGATGCCCATGAAAAAAAGTACAAGGGAATAAAGTACTACTAAAATCTCATTATCAAGTATTATTTACAGGGATTCAGACACATTTACTAAAATATGTAAGGTAGTTACATGCTAACTATCAAAATTAAATTATCTAAAAATTATCTAAAACAACCACACACATAAGGAAAAGAGAGAGGAAAGGGGGCAAGGACAGAGACAGAGGTGAGGTAGAAACATAAACAGGGTCAGGGAGAAAAAATGTAGTGAAATCACAACCTCTTACATAGTACCTCAACAAATTTATTTTGGCTGTTAAGCTCACCTTTTAATAAAGTTGTTTTAAACATTTTCCTTCCAGACACACATAAGATGAATGGAATTCATAAAGGACATATATTCATGGATCGTAGTCAGGTATGTAAAATTCTTGAGCTTTCATAAGCTCCCAAAATAGCATATCACAATGAAAGTTGGAGAGAAGTAATATTTTTCTAAATAAAGTTGGTAGTAAATTCACTGTAACAAAAACCGTTGTACTTTTAACAGTTAAAGTGGGATTCCATTAGATGGATTTAAGAAACATAATTATGTACTTGTAAATAATCTGAAAGTTGTGCATACATCAGAGTATATAATTTTCAATCTCACACTTTCCATGAATAGTTCATAGATGTATTATA
Organism: Geosciurus inauris; assembly: GCA_004024805.1. Classification (NCBI taxonomy): domain Eukaryota; kingdom Metazoa; phylum Chordata; class Mammalia; order Rodentia; family Sciuridae; genus Geosciurus; species Geosciurus inauris. The sequence continues at coordinate 5,210 of PVHX01011339.1, read as the reverse complement.
GGAAAACATGGGTCATCAATGAATTAGCATGGATCAGGGTGTTACAACAGGTAGTTAACTAGAATGGGAACAACAATAGACTGTCTAAAATCATTCCTCTAATATATTTGAAACACATAGAGCAGATAACACTGAGGCATGCTACAACTCTGACAAGTGTTGTCCCAGGGGTTCACATTAGTGTTTCTATGAGATACCTTGGGGAAGATTATGTAAACTATTATACTGGAAGAAGATGAAGGTAGCCCTTTAGGATGTAAGAGAAAAATTAAACAAATTGATTAATGTGATTTCAGATTATTGGATGCTTTTATACCTGCATGTGTTGATAACATATTACCTGTTTATCGATACAGATAAATTTGAGATTATGACTTTCTGAATTTTGTTCTTTGTTCTGATTTTGAGCATTTTTCTCTTGCATACATCATTGGCATGCCATTTAAAGTCTATCACATACCCAAAGGAAATATCCGTGTTTTCTTTTCCCCCAGATAATATAGACTACTGACTCATATCTGCAAATATAACAACCAAAAATAAGGGGAAAAGTGTTAAGGGAATGTAGGTGTAAACTTTTGTATTTCTCACAAACAAGTTGCTGAGATCCGGCATGTGTTTTCCCACATTGCAAAATGTGAATGAAATATTTTTTCATTAAGTAAAAAAACAAAAATGATATCACACCATATTTTTTCAACTTGTTGAAAATAAATTCCACTCGTTACCAAAAATACTGCTCTTTGAATTCCTGAAGACAACAATAATACTAAATTGCAACTAAGTGATTGGATTTAATAAGATCCAGATGAAGGAGGCTAAAACAACAGTATTTGGCTATAAACATAATATAAACAGAAAGGAGGAATAAACCTATTATACCTTTAAAATATTTTTATCTCATGTTAGTCATCTTTATTTCTTGTTGGATCAATATTGGATGTCTTGCAAATACCCATGGAATCCTGTTCTCTGTGGTTCACTGGACATAGCTAATCTTTACCAGTCCTAACAGAGCATGATTGGTGCTACTTATGTCACAGTTCATGCTTGTGGCTTGAGGTGGGAAGAGAAAGTATTAGAGCTATTTCTTCCCTGCTCAAATCTATGAACAACACATACACACACATGCATGCCAATCACATGCAAAAAAATACTCCTTGAATGAATGAAAAATAAAACACTACTGCCTCATTAGCCATTTTTTAAACATTTGGCAGTAATTCAGCAATTTTGGACAGACAGGGAGGTAAAGAGAAGATAGAAGCTGAAAAAAAAGATAGGGTAGAATAAAAGGGGAAAAGAAAAATGAAAGTGCAAATGAACGAAATGCTTTGAAAACCTGTGCTCCTGCTCAGAGCAAATTTTGTAGGATTGACAGAATTTGCCAATTAAATTCCTTCAATATGCTCCTTTTGGCTAGGTCATTTACAGTGTTTAAATTTCTTTTATGTCATTGAAAAATTCATTTATAGAATAGAGGTAATTATGATATATTTTAATGTTTTAACAATTATTTCATCTATATTTCTAAAAATTTGGCAGTTATATATCATTTTGTTATTGAGTTGTTCTTTCTCTTCATTGCTATTGTTAAATTCTTGTTCTAATTGCAATATTTTGCTCTGCCTTTCTCTTGGTTAAAATTTGCCAAAGTGTCCAGTTTATTGATGTTTTCATTGATACTTTGATTCTAAAGATCAAATCTGACAATTTTGCTTTTTATTTTCTTTTTAGGTGATCCCAGACTGTCTAATAATGGTAGAATCCCAACTGTCAATCTCTGGAAGAGTTTATTTTTCTATTAGTTCCCTTAGTTTTTTCAGAGAAATTTCCATCATATCCCATCTTTTATATGCTGCTGGGGAGCAAGATTGGAAGAAATAGAGAGGGTTAGCTTGTCAATCTTTGTTATAAGAAGGTGAAAGAAAATTCCTATTATCTCCCAAAAGTCTTTATGCGAAGTTTTAAGTCAACTCTGTTTTCATCATACATCTCATCCTATGTTCTTCTGCAACACTTGTATATCCATGTCCACAGGAGCTACCTTCAATGTCTTCAGAGAATAAGCCTCAAGCCTCCCCTGGATTCTAGGTATAAAGGAGATAACATCATGCTCCAACCATTACACACAGCCTTTGAGCCATCCTCCCTATTTCCACTCTCTACCCCTATTTTCCATGGCATCTGTGCACCAGACTATAATGTTTCAGAAATTCTGTGAGGATATTTGGTTTATTTCCAACTGACATCCCCATCTCAGACACTATATGTTAACACTTCTTCCACTCTGCTAACGAGGTTAATATTCCTCCCATGAATTTATATCTTCTAAACAAGTATACAATACTAATTTTCTAGCATAATGTTCTCTTCAATTCCAGGTTTGGAAATATCCTTGGTCATATTAACATCTAAGAATAGTTTCATAGGTTTTGTTTATTTAGACACAAGTTAATTGAAAATGAGAAATGAGAAATTGCCCCCACCTCTGAAAGTTCTTGAATGACACTCCCCGAATCTGAAGTGATCATGTCAGCAGAGGACACATAAAATGTATAGTAAACAAGTTTACATTAATTATTTACCACTCATCTGTCAGTTCTACCCTCCAATTGCACTTTAAAAACTATCATCATTTTTCTTTCACTCTTAGTTCTTCCCAGGTTGGAGTGGAAAGGATGACCACACATAACAGTACCTTGTACAGTTTAAGCAACAATTCATGCCCAGGAATATGTCTTCCTATGACTATCTCCAAAATGTAAAACTAGAATAAAATAAAACAAATGACTAGAAGAAGGAAGAAAGGGATGGGGGAGGGGGAGACGGAGAAGGAGAAGATGAAGAAATATATATATATATATATATATATATACACACACACACACACACACACCTTCTGTCATAATACATATGTTGTTCTTTGTGGCCAGAAAGCACTGTAAGATAAATAAAGATCCATTAGAGACTGATTAATTAGACAAATGAGTATTTTTGTTTTTTGCTAAGGTTAGATAATGAACAAACAATGGATTAACCTGGGTGAAATGTATTTCTCAAAAATAAGCCCATTAAAGATAGCTGATGAGTAAAAAATATTTAATATAAAATCATCAAATGAATACAAATTCTAGCAAACCACATTTACAGTATAATTATTAATGATGAAAGTATTTTCTCCAAGTTATATAATATCAGTAAAAATCTCTAACAAAACTATTTGTTTGCTTTTAGAAGAGCAATCAGTGACTAAATTCAAGATTCTTTGAAGGATTCATACATTTTTATCCATAACTTTCTCTCCTAGGAATTTTTTTAATGATCGGAAATTAAGATATTAGGGTTTAGAAGATATTCTATGATGCATTAATTACAATTAGAGTGAGCTAACATTGTCGCAATATGGGAGATTAAATCAATTGTGGTTAAATCTATAAAATAAAATGTTAAACAGTGATCCATGATATTTATAAAGAACAGTAAGTGAAAATCAGCAGAATGTAACAGCATATACAACTTCTAGCAAGCTGATTAACATAAACAGGGTTTTCATTTGTTTCTTCAATAAATCTTAATGTCTTTTGCAATGAAAATGACTTTTAAAAAGGGAGAAAGACTGGTAGGATAAATACAAAACTATTGCTTCTAAGAGGGGGTGGGAGTAGATCATTAAAGAATGGCATTTCCTATTTTATATACTATATCTTTATTGCTTTATTTAAAATGAAAATGTATTTGTGTACAGCATGCATAGTTAATTTTTAAATAATGAAATAATATGTTAGAATTTTACAGAGATAATATAAATTGAAGCTTCAATCACTTGATCAAATATTTTTATATCAACTTTTTATATATATGACACATTTGGTACATTTGATATTTGAGGCTAGCTTCAATATAATCAGCCTGATCATGAAGGATCATTTATTTCTACATTCAAGACAGCCTTCCTATGAATACTAAATATTCTATTAATTAAATGAGTTAAATCCTCTGAAGTCTGGAGAAAAGCCAGCGATAGAAAGCAATGATTATATTAATCTTATATTGGGAAAGATTCTAAAGACAAATCTTGAATATAAAATATGTGATCCTGATGCTTCTCAAACAATACATAATAGACAGTAGCAAGGACATGGATAGATTAATCGAAAAGGTGAAATTTTTTTAAAAATCATATACTTAAAGGAAGTTTTCATGACTATGCTGGACTTTCTGATGAACTGATACTTCACCCAGCTTTAGAACTTCTAAAGTTGGTGCACATGTATAAGAAGTTCAGCTGAGATCTAGCTTGCTGTTCTGTTCACCCATCTTCTGTCACCCACTGGAACCATTGCCTCTGAGACAATCAGCCGTGGGACAATCAAGCTGAAATTGCCCATCCTTTAATCTTTAATACATTTATATCATGTTCAATCCGAAGTGCCTATTTTCTGTCTTGAGTAACTATTGGTGTTTATAGGATATCATATTAACTTCTCTTTACACTTCAGTTCTTAATTATTTTGGGATCAATGAGAGAAATCATCTGAATTAATATTTTGCCAAAATCTTGGGAACCCAACTCAAACCAGCTGTGCACAATGCTGACTTGCCATCTTCTCAATGCCTGCGTCTTATTTGGGAGACAAGCTAGAGAAAATGATACAAAGGACAGACCTTTAATTCCCATCACTGATGACCACAGGTCTCACTGTGCAGCCTCTATGCTATTTCTTAGTTCCATCCATAGCCACACCCAGAAGTTACCATTTCAACATTCTTGACTTATCACATATGTTTGAGTCTCTCACACCCCAATTCTGTCTTATATGTTATAGAGACAATTAGGTAACATCATACCACATTACTTCCATTTAAAAAAAAATAAAAACTTCAGAAAAGTTCCTATATTTTCACCCAATCTCTTCTCTATTCCTCCTTTATTCAATGGAAGAATCTTCCCTCTCCCCTCTCTATTCCTTATGTTCTGGATTAAATTCTCTCTTACCTTCTTTTTTTTTTTTTTTTTGGCACTGGAGATTGAACTCAGGGGCACTCTACCACTGAGCCACATCCCCAGCCCTATTTTGTGTTTCATGTAGAGACAGGGTCTTACTGAGTTGCTTAGCACCTCGCCATTGCTGAGGCTGGCTTTGAACTCGCGATTCTCCTGTCTCAGCCTCCCTAAGTGCTGGGAATACAGGCTTGCACCACCGCGC
>PVHX01011338.1:30102-64835 GCA_004024805.1 Geosciurus inauris | reverse complement strand
TTTTTTTTTTTTATCAACCATCTTTACTATACCCATTCCCCTTTCCTGCCCCCCGCCTTCCCCATGTCGCGTCCAGTGTTTCTCTATTTCTCTTATGTTTCCCATTCCCACCTCCCTTATTCATCAGCATCCACTAATCAGAGAGACCATTCGGCCAAGTGCTTTTTATTTGTTTTGAATGTTGTACTTCCTCAGGCACAGAGATGCTGCTGAGATGAGTGCAAATCCTTTGGTGTATCACCTAACATTAAGGTTTATTGTGTTTCCTTGGCCTCTTGAGTCAGAAGGTCCTCAACTGGACCTATGCACAAGTCCCCACCACACACACATACACACATACCTCTCTTCTTGCAGATTAGGTTTATCTTGTCCCTAAGATAAACAACCCTCTTTATCTTAGAGACATAGCACAGGGTAATGTGTGAGTAGCAAGGTTTACTATCCTGCTAGCCCACAGCTGTATTCAGACAAACCCATCACATCCTCCTGCAGAAACCTGGAATCACCACATCCTCTTCTGACCACAAAGCCTGTCTCTCATAGTGACTGCTTATTTTCTCTGTTACAAAGTACAGCTTCTGCTTGTTCCTGCATGACAGGTGATTTCCTCCTCCTTGAAGTTGTGAGTCTATGTGGCTAATAAACAACTTTTGAGTTTATCTCTAGTATCTAGTGTCATGTTTTACATTATCCCCATAATTCCAGATGGAAATCTCTCTCTCTCCAACAAGGTAAGGATCAGGTGAAAGGTAGGTCCCTCACAGGTCCACATGCATGCCTCTGCACTTGCCTAGTACATGTTTCACCAACTTCCAGGAGCAAGTTGAACCAGCATTATCGTACTGTAATCCAAGTCATGGCAAATGGAAAACACCCATGTTTATTGAAATCTTTAAGTCAGGACATACTAGGTACCCAGATTGGGAATAGATGAGAGTCTCATCCCTGACAAGTCACTTCCCAAATGCACCAGGGCACTGCCAGCCCAGAGTAGAGATGGTCATCTTCATACTCTGCTCTGAAATGCCATAGAATATGCGGGTTAAGCCCTTACCACCCCTACATCTATGCCTAGGCCCCTACTAAGGGGAGAGTGGCAGCAGACAGATAGAACCTGGGGTGACACACATAGTGGACGAGATAGTGGCAGGGGGAGGCTAGAAACAGGACCTGCTTGTACATCAAAGCTCTGAACCTGTTCATCCTCTACTGTCCCAAACTTCACTTATAAAACACAATTTCAGAGATCAAAATGATTGACAATTTGAAGACAGCAGCTGGAGTTCATGAAGCCATATCGATGAAGCTGGCCTTGGATCTCAAACATTCAACACACCAAGAGGCCATGGTCTTCATTATCTATGTTTATGTCTGTTCGTGATACATCATTTGTGCTGCACCTAGAAATCCTCTGTTATAAACTTGTTATCTCTTAAAAGCTTCAATACCCAGACAACTTTTTCACCCTTACTGAATTTAACAGCATCATGGTTTATGTTCATTCAGATGAAATTTGAATAAAACTTGCCAAATAAATGAACCTGTGAACATTTTTAGTAATTTCATTTTCACTTTGGCCCATAGTTTCTTAATGGGGTTATTTCAAAAGAATGTCTTAAATTAAGTCATTTTGCACAGACTCAGTTGATTTTGCACATTGAACATCTAGGAACATGTTTCATATCCATGAAGAAATTTGCTCTCTCCCGTTCCTGCTTCAAATATGGCACCCTCTCAATGTATCTTGCACTATTCCAGTTTTTATATGCATGGATACAGAAAACACTTCAACTTCCCTTTCATTCTATGCATGGAAACAGCACAATGAGCATGGTTATTCTTGGTCACTAACATCAGCCTCTCTGAATTAAGGGGAAAGTTGGTATGGCGAGCTGGAGTCGCCATCACTCAGCCCAAAAATTACTGCCACAAGGAAATCTGGACCCAAGGTACCTAGAGCTTATGAATTTTAAGAAATTCTGATAATTCATATTACCACAGGAAAACAAATTTTTTTGTAAATGCTAATGGCAGATTTTTTAAATATTTAAATGCTGGTTTGGTGTACACAGGGAAGATCAAATAAAACACCCTTGCTATTAGAGGCCCCACTTTCAGGTTATGTTGGAGTCACCATGAAGCAAATTGCTTGTCATGAGTGACTCCATCTTGTGGGAACATTTTGTGGGAAGCAGCACATGAGGAAAGGGTTACATCAGGTTAAGGAAGTTGCTGCACACAGCACATGCTCCACACAGCAAAGATTTATTCAAGTTCTGCAAACAGAATGTCCCAAAATGATAGAACACTGCCCCAGAGAAAAAGTTTGTTAGATATACAATAATAACATATTGTACTGATAATAACAGAGTTCCTGCTTTCTAGCACATAGGGTTGCTTGCTGATAATAATAAAAGGATGAGGAGCAGAACTCAAGGAGCCCAACTTTTCATCTTTAGTCCCATGTTCCTGAGAGCACTGCACCCTTATTCATTCCTCCTAATAAAAGAAGGAGACTATCAGCCTGAGACTTCACTTCATATGGGTGAAGTTCCCTGACACCTCGCTTCAAATAACCTTGTCTCTGTGTCTTTCATTCCCTGTGTCCAGGGTTCAGCTGGTCTGGCCCGGCAACTTACAAGCAACATTTAGCTGCTAACCACCATTTGATGGGGTCCTATGTGGAGGAAGACTGCTGCTCTCATAATAATCCTGTTTATTGCACTGCCTGACATAGGCCACATCACACTGTTATCACACTCTGCTCCTTTCTCTGCATTATTCTTTCATCTTTTTGCCTGAATACCATTATTCTAACATGAGGCCCAAAGTCAGTATTTTTTAATTAATAATGATCAATAAAGCCTTTTATTGTTTCTTTAACATTTAGGTCATGCTTGTTAAGAAATATTTAGTCATTTCTGGCTAGTGATGATGAACCAAATTCTTGGATAATGAGTCCCTGGAATTGTGTCTTCACTTTCTAGCCAGAGTTATGTTAAAAATAATCATCTTCAGTCTTTGCACTCTAAAGTGTTTTATGGAATTTCCATTAGAGTATAATATGGAGACCCTCTCTATCCTCTGCATGATGAAATTAAACATTAGGTAACTCAGTTAATAAGTGGTGTGATCATGATTCAACCTGTATCATTACTCTACTAATAACCACTGGGATAGACTGCCTCTAAGACCTGGCTCCTGTTTACAGTGCTAGGACAACCGAACAGTTTTCCTCCTTCCCAGAGTCCTGACAAAACAACACAACCTATGGCTGAATACAGAACATCCTGAGCCTGTGCCTTTCCTAGTTACTTCTCTCAAGGTACATCCCCTACCATGAAGCTCATTATTTCTGGCCATAATTTCTGAAAATCACAACTTCCATATCAGGTATCACTAGACAAAGAATGACCTAATCCAAAGATGTTCTGAGCAAGGAAGAACCTCCAAGACAGAGCTTCATCCAGTACTACCTTAAGTTCAGGAATCTGCAACAGGTCCCCAAGACCTTTCCAAGCCAACATTCATAGTATTCAGTGGTGAATCTTTGAGTCTTACATTCAGTGTGCCAATTCATCTTATTTTTCCACGATCTCCTGCTTTTATTTAACCTGCTCTTATTCCTAATATCATGCTCTAAAACTTGCCTAAATCTTTTCTTAGAATGAGGCAGTAGACATTTACCAGAACAGTCTAGACTGCTCTTAACAAACCTACTAACTAAAACGAATGTTAGAATAAGGAACCAGCAACCCAGTTGTGTAATGTTCCTACCTTTTTCGTCAAATGCCATTACCTCTCCCTATAACGCCTAGACCCCTACTCATCTGGGAACAGGACAGGACCCACGGGGACAATGATGGCAGAGACTGAGCAGGACATCTGGAGATGGCAGGAAGAGCCTTCCAGTGGACTTAGACTGACTGCCCCATGGCTGAATCTGTCTTCCTATTAATCGACATATCAATGCACTTTCCTTTTAGGAATAGGAATATCAAAATTCCCACAAGTTTCTCAATGTCGACAAATTCGGCCTATTTCTAGCCCCTAGGAAGCAGCTTGTAATGTTAGAAAGACAAGAGATTTGAAACTAAATCACAATATCGGTCCCTGCTGGTCAGAGACCTTGTGCAGTTACTTCTCAGACCTTATATTAATTCAATTGTAAATTGAGAGAGCACTGCATCCTTTCAGGGTGGTCATAAAGAGCAACTGTAAAAGGACGTAGTTCTGTGTAGAGACTGGGTAACAGTAAACAGTTGTGTCCATCAACTCTTCTATTGTCATTCCTTACAATGTGGCCAAGCTCTGCCTTATAGACGGGGACTGATCAACTTATCACTAATTTGATCCTTTACACTGCCAGCTTCCATGCCTCCTCAATCTCTATGTATAAAAAGAATAAAGTCATAATCTTTATCACTATAAAGATAAACATGTCTCTGTATATGCACATCTTTATGATCACATTGTGCCAGATGAAGTGACCGGGTTAAACTCTTTATGCATTAACAGAGAATGAAAGCAATTATGTGGTTTGGCATTCTCTGAACATGAGCTAGATCTCAAGCCAGAGCCTTCAACTTCTGTTATAGGACCTTACCACATACTGGCACTTTCAATACAGTCCCTCATCTATACCAACTGTGAGCTTAGAAAGCTGATTTTACATTCCTGGGCATGGAGGACTTCCATATTTTGCATCAAGAATACAGCAGATTGGAAAGTCAACTGTAGATCTCATTGGGCCAGACAACTCTGTCCATTTAGAAATATGCTACATGAAGCTCCATAATTGAAAACAGTAGAGCAGTCTTCAAATATATTGTCATACTAATTGATGCCTAAAGAGGAGCTGCTTAGAAAATAAAATAACAACCACCCTGCATTTAAGTAATTCACTAAGTACATTTCTATTAGGATAAACTTTGAGAAAAGATATTGGCACCATCACACATAAAAAATGTGCAGAAAATAAGAATTCCTACCCTGTACTATTTATTGAGAGATTCCAATGTAAATCTCACAACAAATTTGGTCTTTGTAGAATTTGCTGTTGAAATTTCTTTTTGCTGTGAGTGCTAAGTTCAATCATATTCATGGAATGTCCTAGACTAGGACATAAAAATGGTTCTTGAATTTTAATTTGACAGAACTCTATATTAAGTTTATGTAAATCCTGTTAAGGAGAGGCTGAATGCAGGTTTTTATGTTGCAATACACCTCCCTTGTGTTGAAATACACACTACCAACTTGATTATTAAAATGATGAAAGATTAATTCACCACTTCATGTGTGTATTCTACTCAGACAAGTTGGATGGCCAGAAAAGCAAGCAGATAGGTTGTCTTCAGAACCTAAAGATGAGCAATGGTTTGCATCTGTAATTGAAGTTCGGAGAGATGGACCAGAAAGGCAGAGACTGGGTGAGTCTAAGACTTATACTGGGAGGTGACAAGAAATACCAAGCAATGTAGATCTGAAGCCAGTACCGAAAGTCACTAGAAACAAAGCACAGCAGAAAATCACTGCTGGTGTCAGAAACTCTTCAGACTGACATCTTTCAGCTGGAGCAGTGCATGCCCATGGCTCTTAACCATGCTGCCTCCAATATAGTATCCTGAAAGTTACATCATTTGGAGGATACTCTGCATGAACTGTGAACAAGTACTGCCCTCTGGTCAGCACTATCCAAATATGGAACCTCCAACAGTCTTTATATTGCTCTTTATTTTATTTGGTTTGCTAGGTTCTATTAGATTTACCTACCAAACTCCTCCAGAGTCCCTCTTTCTGCCATGATTCTTATCACAGCTTTCCCAGATTGTATTTTCTTTGTGACCAAAAACCCAACTTCTTCCCCAACACCTTCAATTCTAATTACATTATTTCTCTGGTTATAAACTCATAGCATAAAATCTACGGTGCTTTTCTGGTGATAAGTTAATGCTGATGTGGATGAGGTGCTGTGTGCCTAGCATTGATGCAGGTACCAGGGAAATCGAGAAAAGGGTAGAGTTTCTTTCCCCAGAGTTGCCCATGTTTATGGAATATATCCAGTTTCATCTCCTGCCATTTATCCCTATTCACAGTACATTCTTGCCACAGCATATCAATCCATGCTTTTTGAACCCTTCTTGCTTCTATCATTCCTCTGCCTATTAAACTCCCACTCATTCTTCAATACCCAAACCAATCCAAAATTTTCTTCAATTCTCTAAACAGAATTTGCTCTATGTGCATATCCAGAGCACTTAGCACTTCTCTTTATCTACTGATCCATTTAATTTCAAATATTTCCTTTAAAAATCTTTCTCTTCTTCTGGATATCATTAGTTTCTCAAGTACCACAATCATATTCTGTCCATATTGCCATTACTCAGGAACTAACAACACTAACCTACATTGGGCATAGAAAAAGATCAGTTTTAAAAATTAAATTGCTTATTAATGCAAGAATGTAGACAAGGTTTGGAAAGTCAGATTTAAATTTGACACAAAATAACCACACAAACATCTGCATTCCACTTAGCATACTGAATATTACAGATGGAATGCTAGGGGAAATACCCCAAACATCTGGGGAGTCAGCAGGGAACTCAGCCTCAAAAATGTGACAAACTCATTTCTAAATCACTTGAAAGAACTCTATTTATGACATAAATTATTTTCTCAAAAAGCATTCAAATCTGAATTCTAATCCTTACCAGCAAAATCATCTATTTCTGGCTTTTAATCTGTCACTACCCTGGCATAAAATTGACTGTATTTGATAATTTTTTCTCTTCTAATTAAAGATACATCTCAGGGAGGTGAGGGTGGTTTGAGTTTTGCTTCATCTCCCGCACCACTCAGCAGCATGCCCAACAATGGGGACTTGGGTAACAGAGACTGAGAGAAAGTCAATAACTGACAGCCAGGAAAGTATCAGAGGCATTGATCACCTCATCAGCATTAGGCTTGGAGACAAAGCCACAGAATTCCATGTCACATTAATGTTATGGCTGCTTCTGCTGGAAGGCAGGAATATGTTAAATAACTTCAGGTTAGAAATGAGGAAGGGATTTTAAGGCAATTTGATCTAACCCAGAGTTTCTTAACCTTCGTGCTGTGGACATTTTAGATGGGGTAATTTTCTACCCCATGCACTGCAGAATGTTTAGCAGCATCCGTGGCCTCTATGCACTGGATGAATGCCTGTAGCAGCACCAGCTGTGGTCAACGAATATCTCTAAATGTTGTCAAATGTCCCCTGGGGTGGGGGATGGGGCAAAATGACCCCTGTTTGAGATCACTGGTCTAACCGACCACACACAAATAAAAATGCCTCTAATGTCATTAGAGAAAGCTGCCCTTCAAATGTTTTGATAATGACAAAATGTGGAATACTGTCCAATTCATGTTATTGACAAAAGATGTTGTCATGTTATCCTCAGGGAACACTAAAACCCCCTGAAAGAACATGGAAAAACTTGGACACAACCTTAGCGGAGGTCTATTTTGGGTGGGAAGTCCAGGCAATTTGCCATGCCAGGAGGCTCCTCCATGCTTGATATTCATAGAACACATGTTGCTGCTTGCTCTGCTGCCAAATCAGAAGCAAATAACGTGGTGATTTCTGTTTTAAACATGTAACAAAATCCAAAGGAATGTTTTTCCTGAAAAAGCAGGCTGCAAATATCCCTGACATACAAATAAAAGTGCTCACTGTCTGTGCCAGGGCTCAATCTTCCTTCATTCCACTCCACCTGAAATCAGAGGCAACTAGGCAAAAGGTCAAATTACTGTTAATACGACAGAAAAAAAAATATTTAAAATAGGCCGTTAATATAACCTTTTTAGGCTCTAATTTCCTCACTTCTAAAATTACATGATTTATTTTACAGGTAAAAATTAAATGAGACATTGTATATGAAAGCATTCATTGGTACATGGTACCTATTCAACAACTGTGTAATCAATTTGAGTATATTTTTTCAATCAGTTTCTCTGATATTATAGTAGAATGTACATTGAGTTTATTGCCACTTCCCATTGTCTATTGAACAATCAAGAAAAACTAAAAGGATTGAGACGCTAATCACTTGTTAATGTATATGCTTTAGTGCCTCAACAAAATACAAAAGGAATCAAACAAACATTTCATACAATATAATCTTCTAATACCAACTCCATAAAATTTAATTATTATCCAACACTAAGTTCGTGGCTGGCCTCTTGATATTTCTTCTCCTAAAATCACTTAACTTACATGATATGTGTTATGTTAAAGAATGGCAATTTTATATTTTATTTCTTTATTAATAGCCTACCCCCAAACCCACAGCAAGGGGTATATGTTACAAGATTTATGAATAAAAATAGATAATTAGAACCAAAGAAAGAAAGAAAACCAATCAGATATGGGAAGCAAAGGGACTGAATTTTTCTTTCTCATAAAAATAAAAATATTACTAACTTTAGATTACAAAATGAAAGTGTGTTTACATAAACCATTTGTAAATTATAGATGCCATCAATAAAAAATTCATCTGTAGGCTTAGATTCCACTGACATTATTTTAAAATATATGGTTCAATGAATGTCAATTTTAAGCATTCAATATCACAAGGCTCCCTACCACAAAATGTTGACACTTATCAAATTATGAAAGATAAATCAAAACGAGGCCCAGACCTGCCAACTCTCAGTGCACAGAAAAATTTAATAAGAATAATAAGGTTAAATAGCTCTTTTTTGGAAGCCACAACAGGTAGCAAGCCAAGTAGGTATTTGGGTGTTTTTTGATGTGTAAATTGTGATCTTATCCCTCAAGGCAACTTTGTTATTCCCATGTTCCCAATGAGGACAGAGTCTGAAAGATAGTAACTTGCTTCCGCTTTAGTGGAGCCAAGGTGAGAACCCAGGTACTCTGACTGAGGAGCATGTGCTTCCACCCGCCAGGAATTACATACACCTCAGTAGATGTGGATAATGAATGGAAAGAGATGGGGAGATTCTCCTACAGCCAAGTATAGCAGTGCCTGAGAGGGACAGACGGTTCTACCCTCCCATGAAAGAAACATGGGAAGGACAGGCCAGATGCTATGCCTGGCATGTGGGCTGAAGCAAAGGTATCATGCCACCACTCAGTTTGTTCATTTGTTAGTTTGTTTTTGTGGTGCTGGGGATTGAACCCAGGGCCTCGTGCATGCAAGGCAAGCACTCTGCCAGTTGAGTTATATCCCTAGCCCTACCACTCAGTTTTTGAAATACCCAAGAGAATAAGGAAAAACATCAGACAGCATAATGCCAAGAATGGAGGATGAATCTGTTCTAGTTAGAATGAGCAGTCTGAAAGCAGAAGGGAGACTCCATGGGAATCAGAGAGTGAGAAAAGAAAGACAAATCAGGATGCCCCATTACCATCATCAAAAAGCAGTGAGCCGGGCCTGGGGTTATGGCACAGTGGTAGCGTGCTCGCCTAGCACGCGGGAGGCACTGGGTTCGATCCTCAGCACCACATAAAAATAAAATAAAGATATTGTGTCCACCTACAACTAAAAAATAAATATTAAAAAAAAAAAGCAGTGAGCCTCTGGGCACTATAGATAAGTGGGGAATTCTGGGAGTTACAGGAAGCTAGGAAAGTGGGTCCCCCACAAAGGAAACTGGATGCTAACTGCCCAATGAGAAGTGCCCCAATATCTCTACACCTAGAAAGTGTTCATGTGCCTGGATATGTCTTGTTTAAAATGAGGACACTATCTTGATTCCAGTAACACTTTTATGTCACAATATTGGAGAAGGGTATTATCACTCAAGAGCATCAATGGTCTCATAGGTGCTGCATTGGACATTATGCACTTTTTGCACATGAAATATGCCAGGAGCTCCTTGGTGTCCTTGCCCAGTGCTGAGGCCAGCCATCCACTTCTTGTATGTGCTGGCCCTGGGGATCCATCAAGAACAGCCTCATATTGCTCTGTTTCTCTCACCCAGCAACAAAATGAATCACTCTTTTTGTGACATCAGCCCTACAAATCAATTCACTGAATTAAAACAGGTCCCGCCAGAACAAAACACAAGCCGAGGGTTTCAGATCTCTTTTCCTCCCACTGGTTCGCCCAGATCAAAAACTACTCCAGGATTGCTAAGGAAAACAGCTCAGACTTCCTCCTCCCTTCCCCTGCCCCCAGCATCACTTTGAGATGGAATGAGGCCAGACTGCCCTTGGGGACAACCGCGATGCTCCTGAAATGTCAGAAGCAACGCTGCAAGCCTCCAATCCTCCACTGCGTTCTGTGCCATGGGTATCGATTTCAGACACTGTTACAGAGCAAGACTGAAAGCGTGTGCTTTTGCAGCTTGTCGGGCGCTGGGGCCAGGATTTCACAAGGGACTTCACACCAGCAGCCTCCTGTCTGGAGCCTGTGAAAGCAGAGCCAGGCCTTCCGAGGCTTGTTTCCTCACTCCCTGAGATTCGATCAATGACATGGCCAGACAACATTTTCATTATTGTGACAAGAGTACTTTGGAGTGCTCTGACCAGGAAAGAATGAAGAGTCTACTGCCATTGGTGTGCACAAGATCCAGACAGAACGAAAATGTCAGCGTGCTCTGACGACTCCATCTTTGGTACCATTTTGGGATCTATTTTGAGAAAGGCTGAAATCATTCCACAGATATGTATTATACATCATGGTAGGCTTTGGAGTGGGAAAGAGAAAAAGATGAATAAGAGAAGTCTCAGCTTCAAAGAAATCTGCACTCTAGGCAGGAATATGGATATGGATATAAATGCTAGCAGAAAGCAATCAAAGTAGGTTAAGAAATAAGAAATGGGGGATCTGGTCTAAGCTACTTTTTGTGCTGGGGTGAGTAAACCTTTTTCATTCTGGTTCCAGGTGCATTATCAAAGGGAGAGAATATCAGGATTAGAGAAGATGTTACTGTTCTACTGACCAACAGACAATGAAATGTTAATATCAAACAAGATTCTTGAATCTCAAGCTCATTATCAGATAAATCACCCACCTGAGTATTCTCTCCACATTTTAAATCGAAATGATATTTGAGTGGTTAGATTAGTTTCAGAGCATTTTTAGAACCTCATGTTTTGAGTACAAGATGGTTTTGCAGGCCATCTTTTTATGAAAAGGTGCACATTGTGAGAATCAAGTAACCTACAAATAGAAATGTGGTCCCTGAGCACAGAGGCAGTCTGATAGTGAAAGTGACCTTGAGGTTTCTCTCTTCAACCTCAGAGAACCACAGGAAGAAAAAAGCAAAACTAATGGTGGAAATAAAGTAAGACAGGTGTTTAAAATGTCTAAAATGCTATCTATTTTTAATGATCTCGGATGCCAGAAACCCAAGGAAGGAAGGTCAAGTTTAAAAATAGCCAGTGGGCCTTTATGCGGTACCATATTTCACAAAGTTTCCAAACTTTCCTGTGTCAACTTTCATCATAGTTTAAGGATATTAGTGTCCTCAGTGCTTGGGATCAGACAGGGACAATGAGAAGTAATGCTTAGGGGAAGACATATAACAAGAGATGACTAAACCTAAGCTCAGTGAGTCAATAAAGGGAGCCAAGGTTGACCTGCACATTTTCAGGCCAGATATCCATGCATTCATCTCATTCAACCAACAGAGCTTTACTAAGCCCCAAATATTCACCAGGTACCAAGCTGGGTAATTGAGATTCCAGAAGCTCGTCACCTTCTAGGAATGTCTACTGATCTCAAATTGTGGATAAAACATTTCACAAATATGTGCAGGAGTTTCCCAGGTAAAGAAAGTAGAGGAAGGGTTTTCCCAACGAGGATCAAGGGTGTGTGGAGGAGCCAGGCAGGAGGGAGAGGTAGGTACCATGTCTCTGAGAGTAATGTGCTCTGGGCAGAAGATCTGACTCCACACCACTAGGTAAGACACCAATAACAAGATATTGGCAGCTCCGCCAAGGAGTTTAGACTTAATTGACTCAACAGTAGGAGTGCTTTCAGATATCAGAGAATGAAGCACTGCAGTCCTCCATGATGGGCTGAGTTTTGAGTGGACCATGACATGTACAGCTGCACATAGGGCATCCCTATAATGCACATCTAGATTTCATTTCTAATTCCTTCATATATTTATAAAATTTGCATTAGACCCTGCTCAATGGCAGGTGCTCTGTTACATACTGGAAGGGCTTACAGTAGAGTTGGGAGAATAAACAATAGTCACTTCAATTCCTCAGAGAATCCCCATTTCAGGGACACTGGACCTGGCCCAGAAGGAGAAGTCTAGCCCTCAAAAACCAAATGCTGTGGAATTATCTTCTGTGTCTCACTAGGCAAACCTACTTGGATATAGGCCAAGCTAGCCCAGTAGCCAACATCCCATTAACCAGGGTTGCCAGTAAGAGTTACTGCCATCTCCCATAGATGTGCATCTCTGCCTTGATGCACACTGATGGGAAGCAGTGCAAGTACTTCTGCATGTGACAGATCTAATTCCAGAGTCACCCTTTCCCCTGTCAGTCTAGAGCAACACTGGAAACTTGTCCACAAAACTCTAATTGAAAAGGGAAACAAACACATTTCATCCAAAGGAAATCACAGGACTGTGACTGACTCCATCATTTTTGTCAGTTGATGGAAAATTCAAGTGCAGCTCCTGTATATAATTATCTATCATGTCTTGAATACAAAATTACAACTCTCAGAACTTAGAAACATTCCACACACAAACTTCATTATAGTATAAAAGGATAGTTGGACAATGTATTCCATAAATAGAATGGATACATAGGAGAGGAAATTTTAAAAATTTTTTCACTATGATACACATACTATAAATTTGTAATTACCCTTAGGACAGAATTTTTATATTAGATTTCTTTTCTTATGATCACAAAATATCTCCCACTGTCACAAATCTACCCACAGATTACCAGGGACACAGAAAAAACAACAGACTTAAGAATCAAGATACATGCATTATTTCTTAGATTCTGTAACAAACTACATTTTGAGGACAAGTTGATTCATCCATGATTAATGTTCTCATCTGTAAAACATGAACAGTGATATCTACTCCGTTGAACTTCCAGGTTGCTGGAAAACCATTATATTTAAAATTAAGAAGTTCAAGTTTGAGTTTGGATTTGCTACTAACTAGCAAATGACTTTGGGTAAATCATATAAACTCACTGAGACCGAGGTAATTCACCACTGAAGGGACCCTAATTCCACTCCCTCAAAAATTTGTCCTGAGAGTTAAGGAAAGTAAGACATAGTGTTTGATAAACCACAACAACTTATGGTAGCATATAGGATCAATGAAGATCACAAGTAGGATCTTGCAACTCTAGTACTTTGAGAAGCACATAATGCTTTGGGTTGACACTGAATTTCCTATGCAGCCAATCATGCTGTGTGTATTTTCTACAACCTCTAGGACATTTGAGAACTACCTCCTTCTACATCAGTGAGCAAAAAACTGGAGGATCCTAAGCAGGAGAAAGTCTGAGTCTCTCCAGCTGCCGTGACCTGAGTGCATCTTAGGAAGGCTGGATAACACTAAGCCTCAGCAACTGAGGAGCAATGGCCCAGTACTACTCCTATGCTAGGAAATGGGAATGCAAGAATAAGGAGCTCCTTTTTGCTGCAGTAATTTTAAGACTCAATAGCAAAAAGTGTTTCACATCAGCTTCACCCTGCTATAACCAAGCAAGTTTGGGGCTCAGGCCAGGACTCACTCAACAAGAAGCAGATAGAATCTTTCTAGGCTAATAACACAAGATATTAAACTTCAGAGTAGTATTTGATGAAGTATCAGTTTCTATACACAAGTGCGTTCACATCTCTGTCACTGACAAGGTTTGGGTCTAGAATATTCCTCTAAAGCACATGTATTGAAAGAATGGCCCTCAATGCAGCAAAATTCAGAGGAGGGGCTTCCAGGCAATGATTGGATTATGAGGACTCTGATCTCATCAGTGGATTAATCCAGTTGATGGAATAACTGACATCTGAATGGACTTCTGGGAGATGGGACCTAGTTGGAGGGGACCCAAGAAGGGTTTATCTTGTCTCTGGCCCCTTCCTGCCCCACCCCTTTTTCTCTTTCTCTCCCTCTTCTCTTCCTGGCCATAGTTTAGGAGTTTTTCTCTGCCACACACCCTTGCGCCATGACATTCTGCCTCACCTTAGGCTAAAACCAATGTAGCCAGCCACCATGGACTAAGACCTCTGAAACCATAAGCCCAAAATAAACTTTTCCTCCTCTAAGTTGTTCTTGTCAGGGTCACAATAATGAAAAGCTGACTAACACAGCCACCCTCAATCCTTTAGATATTGTACTCAGCCTTCTCTGAGTACAAATTGACAGATTGACTCAGCCTTCTCTGAGTACAAATTGACCCACTGATCCACAGCATATTTGGCCAAAATGAGAGAAAACTTGTTGTACCTACATTCCTGAATGTCCCAGCATGCCAGATATCTTGACCAGGAGCAGTGGAAATGCCCCTGTCATGTTTCCCCTTTGACCTTGCTTTTGAGCAGTGTATGTGCAGCATCTACTATGCCGCATGCCAACCCAAAGCACAGGGACACGGGCATGAGTTTCACAGTTGAAATGCCCCAAGGTGATTTTTATAGCTCTGCTCTAGTAGTTCCTCTTTTAAAGATTAAGATTTACATGTTTATTTTGACTGGTGCTACTTGGTCTAATCCTCCTGAAAAAAAAAAAAAAAGAAGGAAAATTTTTTAAAAAGGAAAGAAACTGACACGAACACATTAATCCTTTGCAAGTGAAATCTACAACTCATTTTGGGAAATCTCCCATGAGGACTTGGCTTTGATTTTGTTAAAAGGGAGAAAAAAGAGTGGCATTTGAGTTCAGTTCCAGGCACCCAGGGGGCCAAAAAGCAAGTCTCACAGAAGAACATCTGGTTGGTGAACACAAAGATACACAACACCTGAAAGCTCCTCAAGTGTTTACCAGATAACTGGTTGTCCATTATCCATACAAAATATGTTTGGGGGCTGGAAACAGGTGGTTGGTGCCAAGAAAGCCTATAGTGATAACACAGCCTGTTTTCCTTGGAACCCTCCCCATCCTAGCATGAGCGACCCATGCTGAGCCAAGTGAGTGCTGGAACATTCTTCCTCCCAGCGCCTTTTTGCTGAAACCTCTACAAGTCTGGAGCTGGAGAATGGGAAAAGGGCGTTGGAGGATGATAGTGCAGGAATGACTGCTGGACTCTGGGCTACGATTGTGATAGTATTTATTCCTCTGTGATGATTTTCTGGCAGAGCCTTTTTCATTTCTTAGCCTCTGGAAGGAGTTGCATGTATCAAAAACAACACCAAAACAAGACATTTGCACACCCACACTTACAGGAAACTTTACCCCAGGGACTCAAAGTTCTTCTGAAGGAACAAGGAGGCCTGCGGTGCACAGCTCAGCCTTTGGCAGCTGCGGTTGTCAGCTCTCAGCACAATTTATCGTGTCCTTCTTTGAAGCCCTTTTGGCTGAGAATAAAGCATCCCCAAAGAGACCCAGCTGAAGGCAGCTTGATGGTGCGTGGCAGAGGAGTTCTCATCATGAATCAAGCCTTCTCACTGCTGAGGATGGGGTACAGACCCAACACCACTCCAGTCACCACCCTGAGCCAAACTGCAGCAAGACTCTATGGGCACCATGAACACCATTGGCTTGAGGACAACTTAAAGCCTAGAATGGAGAAGTGAGAAGAGGTGTGTGGAAAAACACAGCTCACATTTGAGTCCCAACTTTAAGCCAGTCTTAAAGATTAGCACTTCACATGCCTTTTCTGCTATAATTCCCATAACAACCTTAATCTCCTGATTTTAAGGCTAGAGAAAGAAGGAGCTCTCCCAGGGTCAAGTTACTTAGCCAAATGGCAAAGCTGGGATTTCAACCCAGGTCTGTCTGGCTCTTCTCCACCACATCACACCATCCGCAAAATGGAAGGCTAACATGCACAGATGTTTCTTCTGCCTCAAAATGTTTTCCAGAAGACCCAGCGTGGTGCTGGGTTGCTTCTGTGTTTCTTTCAAATGGCGAAACCTGGTCTTCCTTCCCTCCTGTGAACCTTGTCATCTCGCTCTGAGAACAGGAAGATAGTTAAGGAACGAACCATGGAGAGTGCTGGACATATCACAGCCAGTCTTTCCTCTGCGCTATGGTCCTCATTGCACACTTGTTTCACGGGAAAGAGTTGAAATATGGGAAGGGATTGACATTTCCTATATTTTCTAAGGATGCACAACTTCACTCTAGAGAATGAGAGAAACTGACCAATATGGACAGAGGTAATGAAGTAAAGCATGGAGAAAATAAGGAGAGTACATGGATGTGTGCTTGTGAGAGAGATGAGGGACAGAAGGGCCCAGAGATGCCAATAATCCAAATTACATTACGTACGCTAGAGTCACCAAGAATCCACCGGGACTTAAATTGGCTACTCTTTGGGAATAGCCATTTTGACTCACCCATCTTCTGTTTAAAAGCACAGATAAAAGCCAGCAGATAACTGGTAAGTTAGAGATGCCACCAAGCACATTTGCCTGCAAGGCTCACAAAAATAAACAGGAGCATCTGCTTTACAGAGCTTCCATTTATTGCCCCCCTTGTTATTAACTCTGGTCCTCTTCATAACCCTGGCAGAGAAAATTGATGTGTGTGTGGGTGTGTGGGGGTGTGTGTGGGCGGAGAGGATCATGCCTGACACAGGATTCAGAGTGTGGCTCTTCCACCCTGCTTGCACTCTGCCCTAGATGTGTTAGTCATCTTCTCTTTCCTCTTGTTTCTCACTCTGTGTTTTAAGGCAATTTATTAAATCATGTGGTCTGAACACCTTGATCAGGTACTCACCTGAGCCTTTTGCATTCCCTGACTTCTGTGCTAGGCTGCTTGGTAATGCACCCAGAGGGCATCTTTGCATGAAGGTGATTTCCCACTTAGCACATGACCTTCAAGATTCAACCTACCTTTAGCATTTTGTGATTCTTGGTCCTCAAAAGAGAACATCTTGGTGGAATGATTCAGTGCCAAAGAAAACCAAGTAAACTCGAGAAGATTAACGTGATTTTTTTTAAGACAATACTTATGAGTTACTTCATGTCATTGGAATTTGTACTAATTTAGTTAAAATCTGTTCCATGTACTTTGAACTTAGCCTGAAATCAATTTTTTCAACATCCTCAAAGTCCTTTGGTCCTGTAGAACCTATGTGAGTGTCACTCTGACCTTAAAACGTTCTCAGAACAAATATGATTATTCTGGTTTTAAAAGTAAATAAACTGTGCTCAAGCAAGTAGCATGAATTGCTTAAAGCTACATTGCTTTAAGTGATTAAGACTTCCCTTGGCTGCATCAATTAAGAGAGGCACAGTAGCAATCATGAAGACCAAAGGCAGTGTGTGAGCCTTAGCTGGATTCCAATCTTCACAAACCATACATAAAAAGACATGAATATGGACTAGGTATTAGAAGACATTAAAGATTTATTGGGTTTTTATTTTTTAAAGTGTGATAATGTTACTGTGAATACATATCTTTAATTCTTAGTGAGCCATACATCCAAAGAGAATTATTTACAGATAAAATTCATAAATTTTTGAATTTGTTCTGAACACCCTAGAAAAACATGAAATATAGCCAAAGAAAATGTTAATAGTTGTTCACTCTAGTTGATGATATGTTGTTGTCCATCATAATATTCAGTCTATACTATTCTACTTTTGTGTGTTTGAAATTTTCATAGTAAAACAGAGAAAAAATTATGTCAGTAGCTGAAGGGGCTTGGAGAGAAAAGCAGAAATGAAGCATTGAGGATACCTTAAAAAAACAAGGAAAAGGATAAAAACAAGAAATGAACTCTCTGGAGTGAAGGGGCTTATGTGCAGTGAAGTCAGAGAATACAAAGGACGTAAATGTTATTATGTATTCATCATTTCATTGTATCTCACCATCACCTCTTGGGGTGCACATAATTGTGCCCAAATAACACTGAGGCTCAGAGAACTAAAGGCCCTTGCCTAAGGTCCCACAGGGCTTCAAGTCACAAAAGGGATGGGTGGTGAGGAGAATAGAGAAGCCTGTTGGGCAGGGGCTTTGGACCCAATGGAACTTGTATGAAAGCAACATCTGGTTTTGCTTCACATTAATCTTCATTTGAAGATAGAGTTTTATAGTTTAAATATATATATGAAAATCAAAGGTTTCAAGAACTAAAAATGAATGTATTAGCTTGAAAGACTTCATCTAAAGTTTACTGCAAAGATAAAGGAGAAAAAAGGAGAGTCATAAATGAGAATGCCCCAAAAGGTGCTTTGCAAATTTTCTAAACCTATGTCAACCACAACCTCACTGCAATTACCCCCAGGATTTCATACACAACCATGTGCAGTTTCTGTCCAGAAAATCCCTGATATTGTAATAGTTTGCTTACAAATTTGAAATCACTGGGTCACAAGAGAAATGGGGATGAGTAGGGGGATGGGAAGAGAAATGATGGGCAAGGCCACATCTTTTTCTTTGAGGATGATCCTAACCCAAAATGCAACTGCACTGGAACAATGGACTGAGATTGAGGGACCTTCTAGTAATGTGCAAAGTGACCTTTAAATGGGGGTTGGAGGTTAACCCTGATGTCCTTTCTCCACTAGGAAAATCAATTCTTACCTTTTCCTTGAGCCAGATGTACACCTCTATGCCAAGGTTTCTTTGTAAATTTTCATTAAATTTGATTAGCACCCCACCCACCACAACTGTGGAGCTCTCAGAAACTTGGAAAATAAGAATAAGGTTGGGTTTATGTTTTAGTTAAACACCTTGCCCACTGTGTGGCCTTGGGGCCAGAAGGTGACCTACTTGTGTCCTGATAAGTCGAACCAGCTGGAAAGTTGAATTAGAAGCAGGAACCTCACCGGAAAACAGATGCTCTGGCTAAAGTGACCTTTTTTTTCTTGTTTTGAAATAAGTTGGCATCCAGAGGGAGTAGGGAGTAATCAGTAGCTTTGAATATTCAAGAGCCTCTCCAAGCTTAGGAGCAGTGTTCATTAGAACCGCTTTGCATCATGGCCACTAGATTTAAGTTTGCTGTGGTCAACCTGACTGCCTACTGAGGAGACACCGAGCAAACTCCTTGGCATCATTAGGGTGTGGAGACCCTGTGCAAGCACTAATGACCCATGCTTGGTCTCCCTTTACAAAGGTTAGTACTTAAACTAAACCTTCCTTGGGCATCAATTTGTTAAAATATCTCCTCTTTGAGACTTTGCTGGTTTCCGATTGTAAATGGCAAGCCCTCTTCCCCATATATATTTTTGGCCAGAGCCTTCATTGCTACAAAGCGTCTAATGTGTAGAATTTACATTCATCCCCCACTAGAGTAAGCCCTTCAAGGAAAAGGATTTTCGTCCAGTTTGTAAGCTGCTATATCCCCAGTACCAGGGACAGTGCTAATAACTGATTTGTTTTCTCTGGCCTTGAAAGTTAGGAAAAGTAAGTGTCAGATCAAGGAACACAGGGAGTCGTTAATGAGATTAATAAACAATTGCTCCAAGCAATCTTTAAGCAGAATGCATCCCACTAAGGGTTTTACGTGTGGAAGAGTGAGATGACAGAATGCTCCTGACAACTTAGCAACTGACGCACGGGAGGTCTATCACTCACACTGAGTCTCTAGGACTGAACTGCTTTTCCTGCTTTGTCCTTGTCTCCAGGATCAACACCTTCCTATCCATCTCTACCTGGTACCAGAAGGCTCTTTCTAAAATATAAACCTGACTTTGTGTTTCCCCTAGTTCTGTTCATCAACGGCATGAGAAACACCAGACTCCACAGAAGGCTCTTCTTGATCTTCCCCACCCACATTTTCTGCCCTCATCCCTGCCCCTGCCTCCGTAGTACCCCATGTGCCGGCCACATGCTCTTCTGCACTTTGCTGGACATGCCTTCCTCAGGAGGCCAACAACTTGGGTTTACACCACTGAGTTCCAGCACCATCTGCTTTCTGAATTCTTCCCAATTTATTGCTCCTCTTCACCCGCAGTGGTCCCTCATGCATCTTGGGCAAACATCTGTGATAATGTGCTGTAATCACTCGGATGTTGCTCTTCCATGCTAAAAGGGAAGAGTCCCAAGGACATGAATAGAGATTTTATTTCCCTGCCCAATCTAGGACCAGAAAAGATCCCATAGAAAAAAATCCTCTGTAACTATTGAATGAATAAAAAAAATCAGCTGTTTTTCAGATTTAATTGGTTTCAATTGTCTTTACCTTTGTGTGCATGTGTGTGTGTGTGCGTGTGTGTGCATGTGTGTGTTTTACTGGGGATTTAACCCAGGGATACTTGCCACTGAGCTGCATCCCCAGCCCATTTTTTATTTTATTTTAGAGAAGTTCTCACTCAGATGCTGAGACCCTCACCAAATTGCCCAGGCTGACCTGCCTAGGCTTCCGGAGTTGGTATTACATGCATGGGGCCACCACACCCAGCTACAGATCATTTTTGCATATCAAATGGACAGTAAAAAACTGCTCTAATACTAAAAAACAGCTTTTCGTCTGAGGTTCCATCAGGTGTGCTATTCTGTGATTCTGTAATTCTGAGATGCAAAGTTAAGATTAGCAATCTGAATCTCTTAAGAAGAAAGGGCTAAATCAGGCCGATGCTTGGGTTACCAAGGTGTCCTGCTGGAAAGAGTGAGTGTAAAGGTAAGAAAAGAGAAGGGAGCCTGGGCAGGGCACAGCAAAGGACAGAAGGAAGCAACCCCTCCCCAACCCCCGCACAACAGCCCAGAGGAAATCAAGGCCTGTGGAGGCTTGGACTCAACCCCAAGTCCTGCCTCTTGTTCCCTTGGGCTTTAAGGCCTCCTGGTGGCTTCCACAGTCACCCCCTAGCCATTCCGCCAGAGTCCAACTCTTTTTAGGAGCCAAAATTATATGCTTTCTGTCTACCTGCACAATGGACTTTCCATTAAGAATTGGCCCCTTTGGGCTTTCTTGGAGCATAAAGTAGTACTGAATCAGATTTTCATGAATCTTACAAGTATCTACAAGATTCTTCATGACTTTTTTTTATGCCTGGCAAGTGCGCATATTGCAACGTGTTTCTAAAAGCTGGCCTTTGTTTCCAGATAAAGAGCTGCAGAGGGGAGAAACACTTTCATACATTAATTTTCTTCAAGGTAGGAAGCAAGAACAATTTAGAAACCAATGGGTGAATTTTACTTTTCAAATGGAATACACTGAAGAAAGATTTGTTTTCCTCCAACCTTTGGGGCTCAGACTCTGAGAAGAATTAGCAATTAGACATTTGCTATTCAAAGCTCATCATTGTCTTGCAAAACTCGCCTTTGAGAAGAAAGTCACGCAAGTTCCTAACTGGGAGAAACTAAGGATGGCAATGTGCCCATTCAGAAGAGCACTAGCTAACTCAGAGACTGGGGTTGGGGGTCTTTGTCTCACTAGACCCTCAAATTTCCCCTATTCCCTGCTCTCACTGCTTCCTGCCCAGCTTGCTGCCATTCGGGTGACCTGCCTCCCTGAGAGTTAGCTTTCCGGTGTGGCTCAGGTCTAAGCCTGAGGCTTAAACAATGGGTCTAAGTGCCCTGTGGGCAGGGACTGTGTGTTTCTTCAGTCAACCATGCATTGGCCCCAGCACCCAGCAAGCTTGGGGAGCAGAGCAAGCACTCAGGACTTGTTTGTTAAAGGATAAGAGCCGGGCTGCCTGGTTCCTTTTGTGAATCCTGATCCCTTCGTCTTGTTGCTAAGCCAAGGAAAGGTAGCCCAACCCCCCAGAGAGTATTCTTCGAAATGCCTTTGCAACTGTTATTTACCAATTAACTGTGAAAAAGAGTAGATTCCCATGACGAGTAGGAAAGCAGGAACTTGTTTGCATGGCCCAGCCCCGGGCTCAGCAAAACCACTTGTAGTGATGGAGCAATCCACAAAATGCCCAGCCTAGGCAACCAGGTGGGAAAGGGATTACTAGTACCTTAGTCATTTTCTTTATTCAAGGTAGGAGCTTTGCTTGGGCTGGTCTTGACTCATTGATCTTCCCTAGAGATCATATCTCTTACTTTCAAAACATCCAGTGTTTTCAAACCTCTTTTACCTATTTATCACATCCCCAGCCCTATTTTGTATTTTATTTAAAGACAGGGTCTCACTGAGTTGCTTAGCGCCTCTTTATGCTGATGCTAGCTTTGAATTCACAAGCCTCCTGCCTCAGCTTCCCAAACTGCGGGGATTACAGGCGTATGCCACAGCGCCCAGCATTCATCTCCTTTTTAAAGACCTTAATTTAGACCAAAGCTTTCAATATTCGCAAGCCTTCTCACAGTCCTATAATCAAAATCCTCTATAGGTTTTTGCCTTAGTGTCCTAAGGTTGCTATGACAACCATAAACTGGATGTCTTACATGCAGAAATTTATTCTCTCTCAGTTCTAGAGGGTAGAAATCCAAAATTAAGGTGTCTTCAGGGTTGGTTCTTTCTGGGACCCTGAGGGGAATATCTGTTCCAGGCGTCTCTCTTTGGCAGCTTCTCCGTGTGTCTCTTCACCTCATCCTCCCTCTGTGTATGTATTTGTCTCAGAGTCCAAATCTTCTCTTTTTATAAGGACTCCATTAGTATTGGTTTAGGGCCATCCTAATGACTTCATCTTAACCTGGTCACCTCTGTAAAGGCCCTAGTCTAAATGAAGTCTCACTATGAATATTGGAAGCTAGAATTCCAACATACCTGAAGAATCAGGAATAAAATTCAACCAATATAGCCTTTCTGTATAGTAATTAAAAGCAGCTTTACTAAGAATTAGACCTCACAAAGACAGTATTAAAAAATAATCACCATAATGCTGGAAAGCATTTTATTGCTGAGATTACTAACTCCTTCAGATTCACCCCCCCCACTATAAAAATAAAATAAAATGAAATAAAATAAAGGGCCACATGCCTAGGTGTCTAATTGCCCTAGTGCCCAGCCTCCCTATTGAACATCACCCTTTCTCTCTTGCTCCTATTTTATTAGACATGATTTCTCTAAATCAGGCTTGTGTTTAAAGTAAACCAGAGGGCTTGATTATTACTAGGCACATCCAACCAAAGAGGAGTGCTTGTAGAATTAGGGTAAGTAGATCAGGTGTGCAGCCCATGAAGCCAGAAAGAACAGGTTCATCCATGAAGGTACACACAGAGAATGGTCAGCATGTCACATCTGGACTGAGAGGCAAAGGGCTGGCCCAGGGGCTGAGCCAAATTCAATGGGCAGAGAAGGACACCAACAAATGATAGGACCACCATTACGCAGAGCAGAGTATCAATAGTTTTTATAGGAAACACACACCAAACAGTTTTACAAAGCTGTAATTCCCATTCACACTCCCAACCACAGTGTCTGACAATTCCAGCTTGAGCTATAAACCTGGAAGCAAGTTCCCTTGAGCATCTTGATGTGTTTAATCCAATCCCAGTGGGTGGATGGAGAAACTTGGGATACATCAATTGACTCCACATGGAGCTATTTCCTAATCTAGTTTCTGACTGACATGCTATTCCCTCCTATAAGAACACTGGGTGGAGTAGTATTAGTTGAATATGCTAATAGGGAAGCAAAAGCTAAGAAAATAATAATTGAATATCAGGCTGGACTCTGCCAGATGGTCATCCTGTTGGATCTGGCTAATGGCCTTAAGGACCAGAAGGGCTGAACAGGGGTCAGCTCTACATTGTACACAAATACAGATGCCTCTGGATACCTTCTCTTGGGGAAATCCTGCCAGGTCAGATATTTCTCAGACATCTACTTCCTCAGTGCTCAGCCATTTAGCAGCAGGCTGCAAGTGCCACGGTTTGAATATCATAGTTACATAAGAAAAGTGCCTGGGAAGCAAGAAACCATGCTCTTGATTCTCTCTGGGAAACAATTTATCAGGGCAACAAGACTCAGACTCTTCATTTTTACCTGTGAATGTCCAGTGAGTGGCTAAAAATCAGGATTAAAGTCTTAGCATCTCTGCCTCCATCTTGCATCAGTATCCTTTGCTCCAAGTCACCTAAGATTCCAGGAACAAAGCCAAATCTGATAAAACCCTCCACCCAAGGCAACAACAAATTTCTTATCAGGGACAAGGCTACACCTGACCAATCTTGAGATAATGATGGACAGACCATATCCCATCAAGATCACCTGCTCAGGCAGCTGTGAAAAGCTTCCAGCTGTGCAAACCCCCCAACCCTTGCTTTCATGCCCCTTTCTATAAAACTTCAAAGTCATTGTCAGCCTCTCCAAGACAGGCTGAGGACACAGGTGCCCTTGTCTTCCAGACCTGGCTGCACTGGTTAAAGCTCCTTTCATGCTTTTCACTATTACCTGCTCTGTTTGACTTTGGGGGCTAGCGGCCAGACCTGGTTTGTTGGATCCCCAGAATCAGTTCTCTACCCCAGGACTCTGGTAACATCAGCACACAACAGAGAACATATTCCTTTCCTGTCCATTATGAAATCAAATGAAAGATAAAAAAAACAAGACCAAAACCTAACCCTAAAGAAACCTCGCTAACCCTAAAGAACCTTGCTGATTCCTCACAGACCACTCAGAATACATCAAAAGTAGCTATTCACCCAAAATACTAGTTTCCTGAAAAAGAGGGCAGCAGGAGAACATACTTAACACTATATTCATTAAACAATATATCAAAACACAAAATTACCACAATTTTAAAAAAATCTTAATTGACGTTATGAGAATGGGGCAATACTTTATTTCATAAAACAAAATAAGTGTTCCAAGAGCCGAGCAGAGGAGGCTGACTCTACAGACAGAAAAAGGATGAAGAAAGTAGAAACAAAAAAGCAAAATAGTAGTTTGGTTATTTCAAAGTTTCTTTCTTGGTAGAGCCTGGACAGGGAGACAGAAAAATAGGAAATTCATTAACACCAGGCTATTTCAGGTCACCTTTGTCAGAAATGCTCAACACAAAGGGAGGGAATTACATCAGCATGCCGACTAAAACTGGCCTGTTTGGGAAGTTGGGCTATTATCTCCTGATTTCTCAAAAGTTCGGATACACAGCTTAATTTCACATTGGTGGTGGGACCTTTAGCATGAGTGAATCCATTTTGATTTTTAATCTAGTGCAGGGGCTTAGTCCAAAACAAAGGCCTCCTGTAATTATTATTTCACAAGTATAAAGAGTATTAAGAGACAGAACTTCTCACATATGCTATCCTTCACTCTTCAAAATGGCATTTTGAATTGAGCAAAGCTATTATCGTTACCAACCGGCCTTCGTTGGATTACAGGGCCATTTCCTGGTCGCGATAAATCCTAAAATGGAATATAGAGATTTCACCAAATTGAAAAGTCCCAGTTATTAAGGAAATGTTAGATACTAATTTATTTTTCTGATTCACTTTTAAAATCAGAATGTTAGCACAAAGGAATGTGAGTGTGCCTCAATTCGGGGTGTGCTTGCATATGAGCCCTCAGAAGGACACATCAAAATTTCCCAAGCTCTTTTCAGAATTCAGGGTGTATACCTTAGGTTGGACCAATAATCAGGAACACAAGTCTGATTTCTAAAACACAGAGAGATGCTTGGCTTTCAGAAAGGTGGTAAAACTGCATTGATGTGTCAACTTCCAGATGCCTGAACAGAGACAATTCACATCAAAAAGACAGAGATAATTCATATCAGAAAGACCTGTTTTTCCGGAAGAATTGGGCTTTCAAAAATCTGTATCTCTGTTTTGAGACTGAAAAAGATGTTTTTTTATCAAAACTTTAAAGCAATTCAATGTGAGTTGCAGTCCAAGTGACGAATCAGTTTGAGAGAATGGGAAGGTTTGTATTTTATCTATACTAGTGCTTACAACCTACTTAAGGAAAAGAATTACAAGTAGGCCAAATCCAAGTCTTCTATAAGATGCAAGTGGGTCCACAGAGCTGCCCTACTTTCTAATTTGGCTTGCATAATGCAAATACCTATAGTTTCCTGTAGCTTCCAGCTCTATGGGAGTCCTTTCCTTAGAATGATTTACTGCTGCAAGGTCAGCAGGAGTTTTGTTATATAGATCCCAATTCAGCCACTGAATACAAAGAAGCCCTCTTCCTCATTCCAGAGGAGCAGAGTCATGCAGGGCAGAAGTGTTGGTGCTCAGTTTTGGCATGTCTCATGATTCAGGAAAATTGACTGACATAAGGATCCTCTTCTCATTCAGTCCACCATCAATGCCAAAGGTATCTGGAAGAAATAGCAGACATGATGATCACTCACCCTGCTTTAAAGAAAAGATATATTTTAATCTTTTTCTACATGGATCAACCCAAGGCCATTCCAGCCATTATTTCCTCCTTATTGCCTATGTCTAAGAGTGACCTTCTAGCTAAACAGAACCAGCAGGGTAATTTCATCTGAAAAGTCCTTAAATCTAGACCCCTTGATAACCCTACACCACCTGCTGCTGATCTCCTGAGGAGGAGATTGGTGTCCTCTGCTTATGGAGGAAGTGGGAATTAGTGGCACAGGCCTTGAGTCACAAGCTGATGTTCCACTCCCTTTATGTCCAGAATGTCTCCTTTTTTCATCATTTTGCTATTGATACCATAAGCAGTGATTTCATTGACCTAAAAGTGAAGTGATCAGAATTGTCTTTTAAGAGAAAAAAGTTATTCAAAATAGATTGAAATTATGGTCAATAAAGAGAAGCCTGTCCTATTGCTGATTGCTTCCTTTTTTTTTTTGGCATGTAGTTTAACCTTCTATTAAGATTTCAACAAGATGTTTGACAGAATATGCTCCATGCATTTGCAATATTCATCTTTAGAGATGTTTTCTAAAAAAAATCCTTCCTTATTCTGAGGGAAATGGAATCAGACATTGTTCTTGAAATAAGGTCTGATATTCCATATATATATGAAATTTTATGTGCATATATATATACACGTATACACACATATGTATACACATACACACACACACACACACGCATGCACACACATTGACCATGAACATGAACATAGGGTTGACTTTTATTCCTGCATCTGACATTGAGTTTTTAGAGTGTTCAAGAGTATCAGATTCCATATCTGAAATCAGATCACACAAAAAGAAAAAAGAAAAAAGGAATGTAGATAAACTCTCCCAGGCATCTATAAAAAAGAAGTATTTGTGATTATTTCTTTTTAGAATAAATTTATTAAGTCATATTGCAAATGGGTACAGATTTTCTTTTTGGGGGTGAGGTGGTGAGAATGTCCTAAAATTGTGTGCTCACCGTTCTATAAATATACTAAAGTCCATTGAATTGTATACTTTAAATAAATTGTGTGGTATGTGGACTGCATCTCCTCAAAAAATTGTTGGCTCAACAACAATAACAAAAATCTTACCACAATAATAGTAGAACTATAATACAATTGTCTTTAAGAGTTAAGCAATACTAACAACCACTTCCATAATGTTACTATAGTAATAATATTACATAATAAATACAGTATCACTAGTTGGAGAGGGAAATATTTGAAAAGATAACTTTTTATCTTTGATGTAGTTTTACTACTTCAGTAATACTTTCTAAAATGTTCCATTGAAATAAAGAATGAAGTTTCTGTATATGATTATGCAATACCATATTATTATATTATTGTTGTGATTTTATTTAGTCAAGCCTACATGCTCATTATAGATACTCTTAGTGGAAAATGGACCCTTTCTATTAACCAGGTTGGTTAACCTTGTTAGTTGACCTTGTTGTCATACCCATAGCAATCTAGTCCAATGAAACATTGCAAAGAACTATAGTAAAAATATTTGTACAGTACCACTTTTAAACATAGACATGAGAAAACAACCTAGGTAGGTATGTAAATACGCATAGATGTGTAATAGGGAAATTACAAAAAAAATCTACTTTATGGTATATGATGCAACCGTTGAATTTTTTTCCATTTTTGAAAAACAAAATCAATCAAACATATATTATGATTACAACTCTTAAATATGTAGTGTGATGGTTTAAAAGATATGTTGGCAAATTCTCTGATATTTTTCTCTTTTTAAGTAAAACTTATAATTAATTCTCTCCCCCTTGAGTGTGGGTGGATCTAGTGACTAGAATATGGTAGAAGTGATGGGTGTCAGTTCTGATTGACTGCAGTTTTCTTGTGGGGTTTTAGTCTCTTTCTTTCTCCCTCCTCTCTCTCATCAGAGGGAAGCTACCTGCTATGTTGTGAGGACACTCAGGTGTCCTGTGGAGAGACCCATATGGTCAGCAGCTCAGGCCTGTTAGCAACCACGAGCATAAACTTGGAAGCTGGTCTTCTGAGGAGGCTGCTGACAGCCACCTGAGCTGTCTCGGGAGCAGTGCCTTCCCCAGTCATGCCTTCAGATGAGTGTCACCCTGGCCAGCAGTTTCACCGCAACCTCATGAGTAAGGCTGAGTAGTCAGAACCACCCAGTTAAGCTACTCTAGGTTCTTTTTTTTTTAATGCATGTGGGATTTTAATATATATATATTTTAGTTGTTGACAAATCTTTATTTTTATTTATTTATATAAGGTGCTGAGAATCGAACCCAGTGCCTCACACATGCTAGACAAGTGCTCTACCACTGAGCCACAACCCCATCCCAACTCTAAGGTTCTTGACTCTGTGAAATCAAGAAGTCTCTAGCTTTAAACCACTGCATTTAGACTAATCTCTTGCACAGCAATAGGTAACAAATACATATATTAGACAAAAAAAAATATAGGAAGATATATATGCCTTTTTCTTTTCAAATAATCTATAATTAAAAGCATTAATTAAAGTCTTCTTGATAAATAATTTAGTTTTATTAATATGCAAACAGTTATTTAAGATTTTCCCAAACTGTAAGTATCTGAAGGATATGAATTTTATCCCCATTCAGGGATATGTCTGAACTTGAGGAGAGAAATGCTGTCCCTTTAAGACGTGATTGCTCAAAACACAGGCACTGACACATGCTTAGTAGATACCTTTCCTTTTGAAAGATGCTATTGACTCAGCCCACAGCCAGGCAATCTTGAACTATTTTCTTGGTCATTTTGAATTTGATCCTGATGCATCCATATTCTGTTAGCCAGCATGTGTAAGAAGGCCATTTATTAGATTTGTAATCTTAGGTATTTAACTTCTCTGTATCTCAGTTTTCTCATATGTAAAATGGGCTAATTATATCTTTCTTATAGAGAGATTGTAATTAAATTACATAAGACATGCACAGCATCCCATACAGGGTCTGACACCTAAAGGTTTTGCAGAATTCACTCTTTTGAACCTCAAGAGAACCATAAACAAAAGTTGCATCTGAGCAGTTGGTTGGATCAGTAAGCTGTGGAGGGACTGCCCAAGCCACCCACATTCACTAGATTCATAGGTACCACAGCCCTTATAGCACTTCCTTCTTCAGAGAGAACATTCTACTGACTTGCTTTTACTAGAGTTGATTTGTCACTGCTGAAAAAAGACTACATGGACTCAAAGTCTGTGTCCTTTTCCATGAGCTTTAAGATTTTCTTTTTTAAAATCCTCAAATTACATCCACAATAGGCAAGAAATGGAAACAACCTGAGAGTCCACAAACTGCTGAATGGATTAAAAAGAAATGTAGACAATGGAATACTATTCAGCCATTAAAATAATGCAAACTAGCTGGGCACAGCGGCACACACCTGTAATTCCAGTGACTCAGGAGGCTGAGGCAGAAGTGTCACAAGTTCAAAGCCAGCCTCAGCAACTTAGCTAGACTCTACGTAACTTAGTGAGACCCTGTCTCAAAATAAAAAGCAAAAATGGCTGGAGTTATGATTCAGTGGTTAAGCACCCCTGGGTTCTGATCCTGGTTCCAATAAAAAAAGGATGCAATCTCATCATTTGCAACAAGGATGTAATAACGGAAGATAATTATGGTAAGTGAAATAAGTACTGCATACTCTCATTCATATACAGAATCTAAAAATGTTGACTGCACAGAATTTAAGCACAGAATGGTGGTTACCAGAGGCTGAGGAGAGTAGGGAAGAAGAGATGGAAGGGGAGAGTCCACAGGTGGGCATTGAGTTAAGGTTAGATAGGAGCAAGCACTCTGCTGTGCTATTGCAGTCAGGTGACTGTAGAGAACAATAATGTACTCCAAGTTTCAGCAAGCTACAAGAAAGGTCTTTCAGAGTTCTCACCAGAAAGAAATGATTACTATTTTAATAAATAGATACATTTAACATGATTTAGACACTATGCAATGTATACATGTATCAAAACATTACATGGCACCCATTAATACCTATAATTTTGTATTTTTACATATCAGAAAGAAAAATTGAAAAAAAATCTTCAAATTACAAATGTTTGTTTTGCTCCTGTCTAAAATCAATGTCTGAATTTATGAGTGTGTGTTTCCAGCCCTTCTAAAGCAAAGAAGCAAGATCAATGGTCTCCCAAAGTGTGTTAAAGAAATAACTGGATGGACACTGCTGCTGATTAACTGGGTGCTCCCTGGGCTTATGGGCTACTAGGGCTAATTATTCTTAAACACCAATTTGTGTTTAATCATAGTGTGAATCATTTCACTCCAAAGGTGGTATGTGCTAATAATGGGACATTTATCCCAATTCATCTTTCAGGGCAAAGGACCTTTTCAGTTTCAAATTAAAGATATAAAAAAAAAAAGAAAGTAGGTGAACCTGGTTGAATCAGGGAGCGTGTTTACAAGGAATCGACTCACACTCCTCTTACTCCTTTTCTGGCTGCAGAGCAGAGCAACTGTGACCATCATGGCACTGCCAGGAGGACGGGCTGCAGCATCTACCAGGGCATGCCTGAGGAAGAAGTCCAACACATGGAGCAGTGAGGGCATTTCAGTGTGCCTTCTGTCCCCTGGCAACTGGTGGGTATGCAGGTTTGACCCTCATCAGTAGGGGAGAATGAAAGGAATTATAAACTTCTAAACAAAGGTAAGCCTTGATTTGGGAAGTATAAGCAAATAGGCTGCTCATTAAGACAGACAGGATTGATATCATCACTTGAGTTAATCAATTCAACACATTGGCTAGACTTAACTCCAAGCAAAACTGAAAAGAACATACTGGAAAAAAAGTTGCCTCAGGAGCCAGTTACCTCAGGTTCTCGTCCTGTTTCCGTCACGTACCAGCCCCATGATGTTAGCCAATTCTCCTACCAGCACAGCTGGAAAATGATTGATACGTCCAAATCTTGTGATCATTCCCATTTGCCTTGATTGGAATCTGGTTTTAATCCTCAAATTTTGGATGTCTATTTCCTACCTAAATCTGATCATTGAACTTAGAAGGGTGTGACTCCAGCATTTAGTTCCCTTTGTGAAATGAAAGGATTGTACTTGTCCAGTGGTATTTAATTAATAACACAAATCAGAATCTCCTAAAAATATTGTTATGGTTTGGATATGAGGTGTCCCCCAAAAGCTCATGTGTGAAACAATGCAAGAAGGTTTGGAGGAAAAGTGATTGGGTTATAGTCTTAACCTAATTAGTGAATTGATACCATCAGGGATTGATTAACTGAGTGGTAACTGGAGGCAGGTGGGGTGTGGCTGGAGGAAGTGGTTCATTGGGGGCGTGGCTATGGGCTACACACACACACACACACACACACACGTATTTTTTTTTAAACCAGGAATTGAACTCGGAGCACTGTTTTAGTAAGCTTTTTCACCACTGTGACTAAAAGATCTGACCAGAACAATCATAGAGGAGGAAAAGTTTATTTGAGAACTCACAGTTTCAGAGATCTTAGTCTATAGAAGGCCAGGTCCATTCCTCAGGACTTGAGGTGAAGCAGGATATCATGGTGGAAGACTGTGGCAGAGGAAAGCAGCTCACATGATGATCAGAGAGCACAGAGAGACTCCACTTGCCAGATTCAAATATATACCCCATAGCCATGCCTCTAATGAACCACTTTCTCCAGCCACACCATGCCTCCAGTGACCACTTAGTTAATCCCTATCATGGAATTAATTCACTGATTAAGTTAAGGCCATGACCCAATCATTTCTCCTTCAGACCTTCTTACATTATTTCACATGTGAGTTTTTGAGGCACACCTCACATCCAAATCCTAACAGGCACTTAAACACTGAACCACATCCCCAGCCCTTTTTAATATTTTATTTAGAGACAGGGTCTCACTGAATTGCTTACAGCCTCACTAAATTGCTGAGACTGACTTTGAACTCTCAATTCTCCTGTCTCAGCTTCCCAAGCCACTAGGACTATAGGCATGCACCACCACGCTCAACAGGAACCTCAAATGTTTGTACCCTAGATGGAACTGGGCAAAGAACCATACCACAATTACAGAGGCATTATTTCATTTGTGGCCAGACCAACTCTGATTAGCAGCATTAACAAGTTTGGCTCTCTCTATAAAGCCCCTCCAGCCCCAGAGTGCCAACCACAGGAAAGACTATGAGTGTAAATGTGGGTTGGTATGGTGTGGAGAGCAGAGAAGAGAAGGCTGTGGGAAGCCCAAACTGGGTTTGGGACGAAGACTACAAAGCCAGGCACTCTGGGAAAATCTCAACTCTCTCTTGTGACTTGCCCAAAGTGCCTTTGCTTATCTTGTGGGCCTGGGGCATGGTGGAAAGAAGGCTAATCTCTGCTCCTCCTCTTCATTTATGAAAAGTTTCATTGTGAAACATAAACCTTGAGTCCAATCTATGACATCAGCTCTGAGGAGAGAGGAAATTGGAATGGATTGATGGGTATGATAAAATAAGTTTCCAAAAGAATGTGGGCTTCAAGAGGGTTTGGGGAACAGAAGCAACACAGCAAGAATAAGGCAGGCATATAGTCCAGGGAGAGAGGGGGAGAAGGGTTGAAACAATACCCTGATTGGACAATCCCCAGGATGAAGACTGCAGAAGAATACAGCTCCCAGAAAGTGCTCTGTCTTACGGGCAGCCCTCTGGGAGGTTCTGCCTCAGAAGTTGTGTGCCCAGCAGAATATCCTGTGGCTGCCACCACAAATGTCCTTGAGGTAGCCCATAGAAGCATCCTCTTTCAGGGCAGATGAGCAAGAGGCAACTGTATCATTTTGTAAGGCTGCTCGGGAGGGTAAGAAGATAAAATGCAGGATTCCCAGTCAAATTTGAATTTCGTATCAACAATGAGGTTTTGGGATATAATCTTTGGGACACACATCTACTAAACCAACAAACTGATTTGTTGTTCATCTGAACTGCAAGTTTAATTGGGTGCCTTGTATTTTCCTTTCCTGTATCTGGCAATGCTACTCAGGAAAAGTGCCTGACTTTGCCCCTTGACTCTATCCTCCTCTTGATCTATCTCATTCCTCAAATCAGAAACCTGACTTGAGCTCAGGTGCAGCAGAACATTGAGCCTTGTGGATCCAGAAAGGTGAAAAATACCTATACTTCCTTCCTTCCTTCACCTCAGTAATTCTCACTGCCCTGGTGTCCAGCACACACCTGTCCCTGAACTGCTGCCCTCCCCTTTTACTTCCCTCCTGTGGAAGACTGAAACTACCTCCAACATGCCTTGGTGAAGGCATGACCAACCACCAGCTACAGCATTCATTCTTTCCTTCATCCAGGTCTTCAACTGTGGCAATGGAGACAGAGGTATGGACAAGATAATGTCACAGCTCACGTGGAGTTTAAAATAAAGTTAGAAGAGAGGTCAAATAAGTAAATAAACAAGTTGTTTCCTAAATGGGTGAGTGATACAGAACACATAGCAGTGTGGTGTGGAAAGTGATGGGAGAGTTAGAGGGTTGGCCAAGAGAGGGGCTACTTTAAACCCTGATGTCAGAGAAGACACTTTCAGGAAGCGGCAGGCCAAAGCCTAACTATAAGAGTCAAATACATAGACAGATCTGAGGCCACGTGACCCACGCACAGAGGATCATATCCAAAGACCTTGTGGTAACAAGCTCAGTATTTCCCAAGAAAAGAAAGCAATTCAGCCTGGCTAGAAGAGGGAGAAGAAGGAGCCATGTTATGAATATCAGAAGTGAACAAATAAAACTGGGTGTTGGACCCCCAGAACATGCAAAGCAATTACTCTCCTGGACTTGAAAGGACCATCTCCAAGGTAAGTAATAACCACAAAGGGCTGTGCACATTGCTGTACATGAAAGTGAGGTGCCAGGTGCCTGACCACACCCTGAGCTGCTGTAATCCTAACTCACTTCACTTTTAGCCAGGCACCATCCAATTCACTTAAAAGGCACCATCTCATTAATTCTTTCTATAGTCCAAAGAGATAGGTTGCAATTTCCAGTTTTACAGATGTGAATACTGAGAATTAAAGAGGGTGAGTGGTAGACCAGAGCCAAATAGCCCCAAATGGCAGCATCAAGATTTTAGCCCAGGCTGAGCTATTACTACAAAGCTCTTATTCTATCAGACTACACCATGACCCTTCTGCCCAGCCTTCAGCTTGGAACATGTGCTCTAAGGATCCCCCTCCCAACCCTGTTCATAGGTGACAAGTCACAGCACCTTCCCTCATGGGACCTCTGGCAACACTGGGGTGTCATGGAGACATGACGATTCCCAGCCCACGTCACCACTTATTTCCTCTGGCTCTTTCATTAACCTAAGAAGTATGAATAACATAATACAAATGATGGTGGTTCTTTCTTAGCATTCCCCACCGACAAAATGCACCACCTGGGAATCAGTTGGCCTTGCTG